>JAYESA010000009.1:40256944-40446944 GCA_036927795.1 Iris macrosiphon | reverse complement strand
CCTCTCCTAACTTGGTTTTGGATTTCGGGTTCCAAAAGCACTCAAACTAACTCCAAATCTCTTCAACTAACCCACTAAAAATATAATAAATATTCTAAAACCCAAAAATAGGTCTCACAGGGGTGTGGGCTGGGTCGAACATGGGTCCACTAGGGTCTGACATGGGTCCAGGCTAGCCAAAATTCTAAAACAATCAATATAAAAATAATACAACCACTAATTAATTATAAATATAATTAATTATAAATAATACACAATTAACCAAAATGAAAATAAAAATAAAAATACCCGGCTCTGGAAATGGGGTAGTGACAAGCCTATCCTCCTTAGGAAATTTCGTCCTCGAAATTTAAAATCAATCACACTCCCTCCAGGTCAAACCCCCAACAATCACAGTCAAGAAATTCTACCTAAACAACATGCAAGATCATGGTCCTACTGGTCGTGTTATCACAGTCTTAATCAGGATCACTACACTATCTATCATAGCACAAAGAAAGTCTAACATGTACTAATGAAGCACACCACAAGGAATGGAAAGGACAGGAAGAAAACAAAGAGACAGACTTGCTAACCCGACACCCGTAGCATCGGCCTCCTCGACCGTCAACGCATAAGCCCTGCCCTGCTGGGGTGTATCCCTCTGCTGGTGCGGGGCATGATGCTGTGCCACAGGTGGCCTAGCTCCAACTCTCTGATCTTGTGCTCCACTAAATGGAGGTGCGATGGGGCAATCTCGCATCTAGTGAGCAGCGGATCCACAGAACAAACACACCTTCAACCTCCTCCTACAAACATCCCAAGTGTGTCCTGCCTTCCTGCAGTAGGCACAAGTGGGCACCCTCTGATCCTAACCCTGCTGCGCTGCCTTCTGCACATAGGGACGCTTAGCCGGTCCCGTACTGCCACTCGCACTGCCTGAATCATCCCTGCCTCTCTTGGACTTGAGCTCCAAGTCATCCTCTGCTCTCTGAGCGTCTCCTACTATCTGCTCAAAAGTTGCCTCGTGGTTGCTCCTGGTCAAAGACTTGACCGCCATGACCAAGCCCTTGCGAAACTTCCTCGCCTTGGCTGCCTCACTCAAGCCATCTACAAATCTGCCCAGACGGCAGAACTTCGTTGCGTACTCGTCCACCGTCATGCTCCCCTGGACGAGTGCCTCAAACTGGCTCTCCAAAGCACTGAGCGCCACATCTGGAAAAAACTTCTCCTTAAAAAGCCTCTTGAAAGCCTCCCAAGTAAGCCCTGGCGCTGCAATCCTCGTATCTGTGCGATATCATGTCAAAGCAAGGTCGAACATCTGACTGCCTGCTGCCTCTATCTGCATGCTATCTGGAATCTGTGCCAGCCTGAAGATCCCCTCAATCTGCTCTATCCAGTCATCCGCGTACAGATCCCTTCTGTACCACGGAACTCCTTGGGCCGTATCCTCTGGAAGTAGATAATACTGCCCGGCCTCGGATGCTGAATCTGATTTGCCTGTGGCTGAATCTGTGCCACCCTGTCCACTGCCGTCATGGCCACCTGGTGGGCGTTCTCAATGCCCAGCCTCATCACATCCACCTGACGGTGCTGCGCGTCCATCATATCCCTGAAGAACGCAAACAACTGCGCGGCATCTACTGGAGCAGGAAGTGGTGGAGGAACCACCGGAACGACTGGGGTAGTCCTCAGATCGACATGTGAAGGAGGATCCCCGAGAGAAGCAGATGCTCCCTCAACCGCAGGAGCGGTGAGTGGAGCGGTAGCAGCTGCCTGAATACGAGCTCCACGAGAGGTAGCAGACCTCTCGGTGGGAACTGCTGAAACTGTACGATGGGATCGTGTCTTCGGAGGCATCCTGAACACAGATCAAAAGAAGTCAATACGGCGCAAGATACGATATCATCAAAGAAGGACAGTAATATTTCAAAAGAAATAATTTCAGAATAATTAGATTGGAATTATTCCTTGTCGTGATTGAGTACACCCTCATCCTATATCCTATATCCTAGAGCAGGCTCGCAGCAGTACAACTAAGTTGTTGTACCACCACGATATCACACTAATTGCAAATCGAGACCTGCATGGGCCGCCACCAAAAATGTGTCACGACCCACACCCAAAAAATCGGGCATGAGTCGTGGATACGTCCAGCCTACGCCGCAGCATCGGCGGTAGAACGCTGTCTAGGTCAAACTATCAATCTCACACAATTAATATATAAACCTGTAAAGATCTCAACTCCAAACGGAGGAGCAATATCATGATGATAATCACAATGTACTCAATCATGAGTCTAAGCATGATAAGATAACACAGAGATCTAACAACTATAAAGTCTAACCAACAATAACTACTACAACAACCACAACATTAATAATAATAATACATCATCCAAAATAATATACAATACAAGGTCTCAATCCAAAACCGGAGACAAATCCGGTGCTAAAAGCTAATAAAAACAATAACAAGGTCCTAGTAATCCCGGCTACCAACCCGAAAATCACTCATAAACTAGAGGGTCCCTGTCTGCACCATCGACAGGCTCAGGTCCATAAAACGTCGGACACCACTCCTCCGGATACTCTGAAAAATATGTCCAGTCAGGACTGGAGCAAGTACATCTCTAACAGCAGTTCCATTTAAATGATAAAAACTATAAAACAGTTATAGCAAGTAGCAAGAGAATGAAGCAAGTATAAAACAAGAAATATATAAATCACTGGTGCATAAAGGTAAAGATGCATGGATATCAGAGCAAGATAGTAATAACTGCAAGATACAAGAAATCTAAGCTAAGATCAAGTATGTGCACAAGAACGTGTAGTGAGTCCAACATGAAATACATGTAGTGAGTCAAGTCCAGAAATATGTAAGTGAGACCAGCAAGAAATACAAGAGAGTCCATACTATAAAAAATGAACTCGGTGTCTTTGAAATACTTGTTTCGACATGTAAATGGCTAGGGGTAAGTACGGCTCACCGCGCACTGGGTGCGCGGCTGCTATCATTCCAGATTAGACCAGAGTGAGTGATTCCTGATGATTCCAGATGGGAATGTTTACATGTCTACTCGAGTATTTCTCCGCCCCGACTAATACAAGTGAATCCAAGACCCGACACGTAAATCAAGTATGAGTCCAGCCTGAAACATGAGTGATGCTTGTACTGATGCCTGTAGTGATTCCAGAATAGAGGCCAGAAACATGAAATATACGTGTCGCAAGTAAATGAATCCAGAAATACCAGTCAGTGTCCCGTGTTGTGCCAAAAAAAATCAGATGATACTATACTAGAAGCTGAATCATAATAATCATCAGATAATGAAAACTATCAAAGAATGTACTCGCCTGACGTCCTGAGCAACTGGCAATCCGAACTAGTGTCGCAAGGACCTATTGCAAAAAGCAAGGTTAAACATAGTTTTAATGAGTTAAACATATATAAAATAACTAAAAATAGGCTTCTAGGGTCATTCTAGGTCAAACGGGTCAAACCGGTGAAATCTGGGTCAAAAAGTCAACTCCTGGTCTAAAAGTCAACTCTGGGTCAAAACTAGGTCAAAAGTTGACTTTGGTGGTCAACAGAGTCAACTACGGTCAAGTCTAGGTCAAACTAGGGTGCTCCTGAAATTTTAGGTCAAACCGAGGTTATTAAGCTTGAAAACTCTCAAACTCGCCTCCTTGAGATACCGGGATACCCTCGGTATCCGATACCTCGCCCTAGGCCACGCACCCCGCCTATACCCGCTAAAACCTATGCTAGCACGCGTAAATATATATACATAAGCATATAAAAATCACTCCAATACTATTCCTAGGCTATTGCTCAAAAACCCCGCTCGAAACTCAATACCTTGGATATCTCAAGGTATTGAGATACCGCTCTAAACTCAACCCGACTACCCCTCTAGCTAATTAACTATGCATAAACATATATATCTAGCTATAATCTAGGCTAAAATATAGATATCTAATACATACATATATATATATATATATATATATATATATATATATATATGTCATATACACACATATACACATACCTTATATATCTTACCTTACCTATACATATATATATCTAGCTATAATATATACCTAGCTATATGTATTTATGTATCTATACCTATAGATAGATATATCTAAATACCTATCTTATCTATCAATCTATATACCTATCCATCTATCTATATATGCATTTACCTATCTAGATATCTATTACCTAGATATCTATCTATCTATCTATTTATCTACCTATGTATCTATCTATCTAATCTATTTATCTATCTAGATATCTAGATATCTACCTACTAGATATCTACCTATCTAACTATCTATCTATAATTCTATCCATCTATTTATCTAACTATCTATAGATCTATCTATCTATCTAATACCTATCTATCTATCAATCTATTTATGTATTTATCTATCTATGTAATATCTAGCTATCTATCAATCTATCTATCTACCTATTTAATATCTATCTATCAACCTATCTAACTATCCAACTATTTATCTACCTATCTATTTATCTATCTATCTAGGCATCTATCTATCTATCTATCTATCTATCTATCCATTTATCTATCTAACTATGTATCTATATATCCATCTATCTCTCTAACTCGCTACTCTAGCTGCTACCCCCGCTGCTTGCTGTTGCTACTAGCTTGTATTGCTGCTGTTGCTCTGCTTTAATGCTGCTGTTGCTGCCTGAATTGCTGCTGCAGCTGCTGCCTGAATTGTTGCTGCACATGCTGCATCTGCTGCTGCTCTTGCTGCTAGCTGCAGCTGCTAGCAGCTGCTGCTGCTGCTGGTGTGGTGGCTGCTGCCCCACACAGCAGCAGCTGCCCCTAGCTGTTGCTGTTGCACTGCTGTCCTCCCCTCTCATTCTCACACACACACACACGACCACATACAGACACACACACACACACACACACATATATATATATATATATATATATATATATATATATATATATATATATATATATATATATACACACACAAGTCTCTCTCTCTCTATATATATACACACACACTAATATATCTACTAACACACACACACACTAACATATATATTTATACACACACAAACACTAACATATAAATACACACACACACATACAAGCACACACACACACACACACACACACACATATATATATATATATATATATATATATATATATATATATATATATATATATATATACATATACACACTCACACTCAAACATATATATATATATATATACACTCACTCACACACACTCACTCTCACACACCCTCGCACACACACTCTCACACACACTAACACACACTCACTAATACATAACCACACACACAAATATACATATATACACACAAACTCATATATATATATATATATATATATATATATATATATATATATATATATAAACACTCACTCACACTCACACAAGCACTCACTAACACACTCACATATACATAAAAACACATACATATATAAATATATATAAATATATATATATATATATATATATAGAAACACACACAAATATATATATACATATATATATATATATATATATATATATAAACACAACACACACGCAACACACAACACAACGCACACAACGCCCACAACGCTCACCAACGCACGCCCAACGACCCCGACATACACAAACATCTATAAATATATAAAATATAGCCTGAGAATTCTAGCACACACTCCCCGATGCTAACCCAACGCGCGCACAAGCCTGAAACTAGGAAACTATGTCGAAATGGCCGTTCGGTCATTTCGACGAACACGCGGTGTGCGGTTCGGAAAACCTCCTGAAACGCACACCAAACGAACTCGGAATCGGCCAAAAATTTACCCACGGATTCTAAACGATGCCTAAATCCTAGAAAAAATGCTACCGCGTCGATTCTAGGCCCGTGGCGAAAACATGCATGCACTTAGAACCGGCGACGACGAAAATCCTAAAAATGCCCGAAACGCCCATTTCTCTGCGATACGGCTTCCCGTGTCCGAACGGAGACACGCACTCACTCTCAAGACACCCAAAAACGTCTACCTAGGTCCGTCTAACCTAGGGCATCACCCAAAATTGGGCCAATTTTGGATTCCACCCGAAATTGACACAAAACCTAGTGCTAAAGTCTCCAAACACTACCAAACTAGTTCCAACTTCCTCCCACGGGTAGCCCTGTCATGCCCCAGTCCCAAAATACGTAGGACCAGGAATACGTGATACGCCAGCTACGTATTCGACCAGACTCTGGTCTGACTCGAATACGTATAAGCTGTAATATAAAAGGGCACTATCTAGATATTTCATCTATGTAAACCTCTATGTCTCAATCCACAATGTACATCAGTATACAAGAAAGAGCTAAATGTGCTAAGGTCGGCCGCCCAATAACACACTAACTCGAATAGACTCGAGAAGAAGTATGAGTCTACAAAACTAGGCTAAAACAGCAGATGAATAATCAATGTAAAATAACCATAATGCCGGTAGATATAATGTGAGTACCTGGTACCATACTCGCAAGATATGCCACTCCATCAGTATCTCCAAGTGCTCCGTAATCGTCTATGCTGTAAAACTGGCAGGGAACCAGGTCCTCAGAGGGACGTAACAAGGTACAGAAATATAGCATGCCAAGTAAACAGAAAGTACAAGTGCACGACAGGGTACTCTATCATAACAAACTAGTGTGACACAGTTTAAAGACAATGTTCGACGCGTGGGCTGTCCAAAATAAAACCGCAGCTCCGAACACAGAGACACACGGGTCGTACCGTAGCTCCGAGCACAAAGACACACGGGTGTTACCACTACACTATGAAACAGGATCACTAGATATACATATATAAGCGCATGCATAATAGCCCAAACGTCTAGTAACTGTCTTCCCCTTCCCAAGCGGTCAACGATTGTGCGTTGAACCTGAACCTCTAACTACAGTCTCGACACAAGGAAATAACTCAACAGACGCGACCCTAAGGTCGTCCCAGCCTCTGGTCATGATGTCAGTATCAGGATACAAGAATCTGGCACGATCACAGTGTATGAGTGTGACCTGGGGTGTCGATAAACTCAGGTACGTATATCGAGATACTACGAATCATCCGACAATCTTCCTAGGATGCTACGACGTACGTCTTCACCCGGCTGTGAACCGGACACGAAGTATCGAACGTCAACATAACTACGTGCACGATGTACATACGAAACAATAAATATCTGTAAACTGAAATACAGGGTGGCAAGGTACACTTGCCTGCGTACGGCTGCTGATGACGGGATCCCGGTACCGCGTCCAAGCCCTCAGGTCCCGCAGTACCTAGAGATGAGATACAAACCAATAATCAATAATCTATTCTATGACAGACAGGGATGTAATATACGTCTATGCATATGCCCAGACTCAGCTACAACTCACATGGACAAGACACTAGGGACAAGACACTATAGGGTTGACCACAGTTGACTATCGGTACAATACATCCATCAGCTAGTCATCTGTACACTATCATCAACCCAATCCTCAATCCTTCTATATTCATCACAAGGTTCAGTTGTTCAAGTGGGTGAAATCCTTAAGTTCCTCCTGGTATCCCCAGACATTATCCTGTACGTTTAATTTTCATCCTCGTAATAAATAATCACCAATTATCTAAACCCTCGATTATAGATACAGTCCGTAAATTATTTGAGCACCGCTCCCCAATAATATTATTAATATTTCTCAGTCCTCAGTCACTAACTAATGGTTTGATTTTACACACTATTTCACAGTCAACCTCCTGCCCCTCATTGTCCACCAATGCTTTAATATCACAACATTATTTCATAATACTTAAACCTGCTCCTCTACATCTATCAAAGTGTAGATACTACCATGTACTAACTCTAAGATTTCAGATGACACATAATCACAATATCTCAATGCATATTCGTACCCTTAACTAAACCCATTCCATTCTCAAACCTTAAATTCCAATGTATCTATAATTCCCAAGCCTCGAAGTATATATTCTATAACATCAAACCTTAACCCCACGCATATCCATTTATTCAATTTGAATCTTATGAAAATAAATCCTAAACTCAACATTAAAACCCTTAATCAATATACATACATATATGCTCAAAGTTACACTACACTTACGCAAATATAAACCCTAACTACTAACATATGTAATAACCCTAATCTCATAATTATAACAACACTAATAATAAACAAGGCGAGGGGAGGGCTGTACCTCGACTGCGAGGTGTCGATGGTGGTGGTGATGGTGTACCGGACAGGAAGGAGATCAGGGAGTCGGAGAGAAAGAGTCGTGGGGCTGTTGTCGGGCCGGAAGGGAGGACACGGCGGCCGGTGATCAGTTGCTGAGTTTGGTGGATCGACGGCCTGTGCTGGACCGACGATGATCGATGGTTGTGCTGGAGCGACGTGTAGAGGCCGGCCGGGTGCTGATGCACAGCCGGGGCAGGGAGTTCATGGCCGGGTCGGGAGGTCGGAAACCATAGCCGGCGGGGGCTGCTCGATCTGAGACAGCCTCGGGGAAGACTGCCGCCGATCGGGGGTGAAGCTGGAGTGGCGCGGGGGTCAGCTAGCCGGATGGGAACGGCTTCTTCCAAAGTCGGGCCGGAGTACACAGTCGCGCTGGACCAGAGCGGCTGCACTGTGCGCAGCAGCGTCGGATGTGGGCCGAACCGCCGGGGGCTGGACCGGAAGGGGGTCGACCATGCACAGTTGCCGGAGTCGGGCCGGAGCGGGCTGCTGCTCAGCCGCGGGAATGGGCCGGAGGGGTCGGAGCTGGGCCGGAACGGTCCAGAGTAAGAATGGAAGGCAAAGTAGAAGAAGAAGAAGAAGTAAGAAGAAGAATGAGATGAGAGTTATTTGCTGGTGATGGGGGAAAGAGGGAGGAGAGAGAGTGAGGGGGGTGGTTTCCCAAGCTCCTAGGGATTAGGGCCTGCCTAGGGAAGAGGGGAGTGTGTGAGGGATTAAATAGGGGGTGTGTAGGTTTGAATGGGTGGTTGGGATTCTCCTAGGAAAAATGAGTGGTTGGGATTTAATATGAATAGGGGTGAGATTTCTTCATGAGGGAAATGGGTTTGGGACCCCATTTTGCCAACAATTTGTTAATTGCAAATTAGCCCCCGTAAATTTGGGAATTTGCATGGACACATGAAATGACGCAAAAATTGCTGAGAAAAATATATTTAAAAATGTCATAGTGAGGGGGCGTTGCGCGTCAGGCGCGGGTCAAATTTGGAGGGCATTGGGATTAATTTAATATTAAAATAGAATTTACAGAGTTGGTAAATCCTGATTTAATTAACGATAACGCGTCCGTTAATTTAATTTAATTGGGGCCCGCGGGGTCAAAATCTGGAAACGGCACAAAGGCCAAAAATAGTGGGAGCTTAGAGTCGGTCTTAGACCCTTTAGTTGGTCCGGCTCAACGGGTTAAGTTGGTACTCCAAAATCGAGGGTAACGACACAGGTGTCCGACACGGAATTAAATACGGTTTACGATTTACGGAATATTGCACAATTAATTTAGAGCACACACAAAAGTTGATTTTAACAGTCAGAAAAGTCCACTGCCTAATTTGGCGAGTTGAGTCGAGTGTACAATATTTGTACGGAATTTATAGGCTCAAAATGCGCTCTGAATAATTAGACAACGATAGTGCGCGCCAAAGGTTTAATTAATTAGATTAAAATTCCAGATAAATATCCACTATTTCTAAACCTCAATATCTTCTATCAAAATTTTCCTGGCCCACTCTAACTATCTACAGAATAAATTGAGGGGGTTTACATTCTTTCCAACTTAGAAAAATTTTGTCCCCGAAATTAAAAGTAAAGCACGATAATATCTAACAGAATTTAAAATAACTAGTAATTAAATTGCTGTACGTAAATTCGTACCTTGCTCCTCAAAAAAGTACGGGAATCGCTGCCGAATAGAATTCTTGCGCTCCCAAGTAGACTCTCCTGGTGAATGGTGCTTCCATGCCACTCTGACCAGTCGAATCGTCTGTCCTCTCAAAGTCTTCTTGCTGCGATCGAGAATCTCGACTGGCTGCTCTACGTAAGACAGACTAGGCCCGACTGTAATCTCCGAATGATCAAGCACGTGGCTAGGGTCTGCGACATATCTCCTCAACTGCGATACGTGAAATACGTCATATACTCCCTCTAATGATGGAGGTAAAGCAAGACGGTAAGCCACTTCGCCAACTCGTTCCAGAATGTCAAAAGGTCCGATATACCTCGGACTCAGCTTGCCTCTGCCTCCGAATCTGATGGTGCCACGAGTGGGCGATATCCTCAAAAATACGTGGTCACCCTCCTTGAAATCCAATGGTCTGCGGTGTGCATCTGCCCAGTGTTTCTGTTTGTCCTGTGCTGCGCGCAGGTGGCTCTGAATCTGCTTGACCTTCTCCACTGTCTGTGTCACCAATTCGGGCCCAAGTATCTGACGCTCTCCCACGTCACTCCAACAAACTGGCGACCTGCATTTCCTGCCGTACAGTGCCTCATAGGGTGCCATCTGTATGCTGGCCTGGTAACTGTTATTGTAGGAGAATTCTACCAACTGTAGATGGTCCTCCCAAGATCCTCCAAAATCAATCATGCACGCTCGCAACATATCCTCTAATATCTGTATCGTGCGCTCTGACTGTCCATCAGTCTGTGGATGATACGCAGTGCTGAACTTGAGACGAGTTCCTAGGCTCTCCTGCATACTCCGCCAAAAATGTGACGTGAATCTGGAATCACGATCCGATACGATGCTGACAGGCACTCCATATAATCGTACTATCTGCCTCATATACATGTCAGCTAGTATCTCTGTGGATTGCCCAACTCGGAAGGGCAAGAAATGTGCAGACTTGGTGAGTCTGTCTACGACAACCCAAACTGCATCCTTCCCGCTAGGGCTTCGCGGATATCCTGTGACGAAGTCCATGGTAATGTGTTCCCACTTCTACTCGGGAATGGGGATTGGCTGCAATAATCCTGCAGTCCTCTAATGTTCAGCCTTGACTTGCTGGCAAACTAAACACTTCGCCACAAATCTTGCAATTTCCCTCTTCATCCCATGCCACCAAAAATGCTGTCTCAAGTCTCGGTACATCTTCGTACCCCTGGGATGAATGGAATAGATCGAGCTATGAGCCTCGGTCATCAACTCTTGGCATAGCTCGCCACTCGGAACATATAGGCGATCTCCGCACCTCAGCGTTCCGTCTTCATGAATCCTGAGTCCCGTCTGCAGGCCGGCTTCTGTTCTCTCTCGCAGACGTCGAAATCTCGCATCTGTAGGCAATGCTGCCTTGATCCTCTCAATCAAAGTAGACTGAACCTCAAGACTGGCCATCTGTCCATCCATGCCTGGCAATACGATCTCTATTCCAAGCTCCTGAAGATCCTCTAGCAACTGTCGATGCGTCATCAAAAAGTATGCCATGGGCTTCCTGCTTAAGGCATCTGCTACGACGTTCGCCTTGCCAGGGTGGTACTGTAGCTCAATGTCATAATCTGTCATCAACTCTAGCCAACGTCTCTGCCTCATGTTGAGCTCCTTCTGCGTGTAGACGTACTTCAGGCTTTTATGATCTGTATAAATCTCAACACGCTCACCATAAAGGTAATGTCTCCATAGTTTTAGTACAAATATCATCGCAGCTAGCTCCAAGTCGTGCGTCGGATAGTTCTTCTCATGAACTCTTAACTGTCTCGATGCGTAGGCTATCACCTTGCCGTATTGCATCAGTACACATCCCAATCCGCTCCCTGACGCATCACTGTACACTACAAATCCTCCTGATCCGGAAGGTAGTGTCAAAATCGGTGCTGATGTCAGACGCTTCTTCAGCTCATCGAAAGCCGCCTGACACTCGTTGGTCCAGATAAACTTTTTGCCCTTACGCGTCAGTCGCGTTATAGGCGCAGCTATCCTCGAAAAGCTATCCACGAACCTCCGATAATATCCGGCAAGTCCGAGGAAACTCCTAACCTCCGTAACTGATGTAGGGGTAGGCCAGGTCTCTACTGCAGCTATCTTCTCCGGATCAACTGATAGTCCATCTCCGGTGATTATGTGTCCCAGAAATGGTACTCTGTCCAAGCAAAACTCATATTTGCTGAGTTTGGCGTACAGCCTCTCATGTCTCAGCGTCTCCAACACAATCCTGAGATGTCTCTCATGCTCCTCCTGGCTCTTGGAATATATCAGGATATCGTCTATAAATACCACCACGAACTTATCTAAGTACTGGTGGAAGACATTGTTCATCAAACACATGAATACTGCTGGCGCGTTGGTTAAACCAAACGGCATGACGAAAAACTCATAGTGCATACTTCGTCCGGAAGGCCGTCTTCTGGATGTCCTCTTTCCGTACCTTGATCTGATGATATCCGGATCTGAGATCGATCTTCGAGAATACACATGCACCGCTAAGTTGATCAAACAAATCATCGATGCGCGGCAGTGGATACTTGTTCTTTATCGTTACAGCATTTAGCGCCCTGTAATCGATACACAAGCGTACCGTCCCGTCCTTCTTCGGTACAAACAGAATGGGTGCTCCCCATGGAGATACACTAGCCCGTATAAAACTCTTATCTTGGAGATCCTCCACGACGGACCTACACTCAACCAACTCCTTCGGTGCTAGTCTGAAGATGGGAAAATAACTGGCTCGGCTCTTGGAATCAACTCTATAACAAACTCTTTCTGTCAGGTGGCAGGCCTAAAAGATTCTCTAAAAACACATCCTCAAACCCTGCCATAATATGGTGGTACACTGGTTCACCTTCTGCAATGTGTGTCTCTAAGGTAGAGGGGCACCATGCTCCCGGGCTCCCTGAAGTATCTCAAACTCAGGGTAATCTGGTAGTCATAAATAATGTAATCACGTCGACAATCTCGCGTCGCGTGATATTGGCTCAATCAATCCATGTCTAGGATAAGGTCATAGTCTAGACTAAACCTCAAAATAATTTCTTCCGTCCTGTTTCCAACATCAATCCTCAAAAATTTCCTTGCCAATTGTATAATTCCCTTCTCCTCAAAGTTTTCCCTAAAATTCTATTCCTCATATTCCTTCTTTTCGTTATTTATTTGTCCAAGTCACATAGTGCAACTATAATAATGATGTCACCCAAGCACCTACTAAAATTTCTGGTATTAGATCATCATCTTCCAAATGAGAGCTTGAAATTTTATCTTCTCTTGGTCCATAATATCATTCCTGGTATTGCTATCATATCCAACCACTAATTTCCATCATCAGGCTATGCATTTCCCTAAATCATTCTAGATCATGATCAACAGTCCTTCTGGCTCATAGTACTTCCAAGATCACTGCTACCTCAAGCACGGGTAGGGTACTACTGGGTCCAACTCTCTTGCCAACCTTCTACTCTAGTTCTAGAATCCAAGGAACCCATCAATCTATCCTGATAAGGTAACAATCTTCTCCGAGAAAGGTATACGAATTTTGTCTTCTGCCGTCTGATCTTCAATCTTCTTCTGGAGGGAATCATCAGTCACAAACATTCGTCTCCCCGAACAATAGGGGACGAGAAACAAGGATAGCGACATTGACGAAGATTGAACGAATGCAAAGTGGAAGTCCAAGGGCGATAATCACATACAAAGAGTTTTAAAATCGATTATGGATTGAGATCCTACTCAACAATCATAACATCTATTCCTAATTTGCAGGCTCGCTTGGCACAGTCAGGTGACCAAGACGATTTAAATCTGACCTGCATGGGCCACCACAAAAACATGTCACGCCCCAGTCCCAAAATACGTAGGACCAGGAATACGTGACACGCCAGCTACGTATTCGACCAGACTCTGGTCTGACTCGAATACGTATAAGCTGTAATATAAAAGGGCACTATCTAGATATTTCATCTATGTAAACCTTTATGTCTCAATCCACAATGTACATCAGTATACAAGAAAGAGCTAAATGTGCTAAGGTCGGCCGCCCAATAACACACTAACTCGAATAGACTCGAGAAGAAGTATGAGTCTACAAAACTAGGCTAAAACAGCAGATGAATAATCAATGTAAAATAACCATAATGCCGGTAGATATAATGTGAGTACCTGGTACCATGCTCGCAAGATATGCCACTCCATCAGTATCTCCAAGTGCTCCGTAATCGTCTATGCTGCAAAACTGGCAGGGAACCAGGTCCTCAGAGGGACGTAACAAGGTACAAAAATATAGCATGCCAAGTAAACAGAAAGTACAAGTGCACGACAGGGTACTCTATCATAACCAACTAGTGTGACACAGTTTAAAGACAATGTTCGACGCGTGGGCTGTCCAAAATAAAACCGCAGCTCCGAACACAGAGACACACGGGTCGTACCGTAGCTCCGAGCACAAAGACACACGGGTGTTACCACTACACTATGAAATAGGATCACTAGATATACATATATAAGCGCATGCATAGTAGCCCAAACGTCTAGTAACTGTCTTCCCCTTCCCAAGTGGTCAACGATTGTGCGTTGAACCTGAACCTCTAACTACAGTCTCGACACAAGGAAATAACTCAACAGACGCGACCCTAAGGTCGTCCCAGCCTCTGGTCATGATGTCAGTATCAGGATACAGGAATCTGGCACGATCACAGTGTATGAGTGTGACCTGGGGTGTCGATAAACTCAGGTACGTATATCGAGATACTACGAATCATCCGACAATCTTCCTAGGATGCTACGACGTACGTCTTCACCCGGCTGTGAACCGGACGCGAAGTATCGAACGTCAACATAACTACGTGCATGATGTACATACGAAACAATAAATATCTGTAAACTGAAATACAGGGTGGCAAGGTACACTTGCCTGCGTACGGCTGCTGATGACGGGATCCCGGTACCGCGTCCAAGCCCTCAGGTCCCGCAGTACCTAGTGATGAGATACAAACCAATAATCAATAATCTATTCTATGACAGACAGGGATGTAATATACGTCTATGCATATGCCCAGACTCAGCTACAACTCACATGGACAAGACACTAGGGACAAGACACTATAGGGTTGACCACAGTTGACTATCGGTACAATACATCCATCAGCTAGTCATCTGTACACTATCATCAACCCAATCCTCAATCCTTCTATATTCATCACAAGGTTCAGTAGTTCAAGTGGGTGAAATCCTCAAGTTCCTCCTGGTATCCCCAGACATTATCCTGCACGTTTAATTTTCATCCTCGTAATAAATAATCACCAATTATCTAAACCCTCGATTATAGATACAGTCCGTAAATTATTTGAGCACCGCTCCCCAATAATATTATTAATATTTCTCAGTCCTCAGTCACTAACTAATGGTTTGATTTTACACACTATTTCACAGTCAACCTCCTGCCCCTCATTGTCCACCAATGCTTTAATATCACAACATTATTTCACAATACTTAAACCTGCTCCTCTACATCCAACAAAGTGTAGATACTACCATGTACTAACTCTAAGATTTCAGATGACACATAATCACAACATCTCAATGCATATTCGTACCCTTAACTAAACCCATTCCATTCTCAAACCTTAAATTCCAATGTATCTATAATTCCCAAGCCTCGAAGTATATATTCTATAACATCAAACCTTAACCCCACGCATATCCATTTATTCAATTTGAATCTTATGAAAATAAATCCTAAACTCAACATTAAAACCCTTAATCAATATACATACATATATGCTCAAAGTTACACTACACTTACGCAAATATAAACCCTAACTACTAACATATGTAATAACCCTAATCTCATAATTATAACAACACTAATAATAAACAAGGCGAGGGGAGGGCTGTACCTCGACTGCGAGGTGTCGATGGTGGTGGTGATGGTGTACCGGACAGGGAGGAGATCAGGGAGTCGGAGAGGAAGAGTCTTGGGGCTGTTGTCGGGCCGGACGGGAGGACACGGCGGCCGGTGATCAGTTGCTGAGTCTGGTGGATCGACGGCCTGTGCTGGACCGACGATGGTCGATGGTTGTGCTGGAGCGACGTGTAGAGGCCGGCCGGGTGCTGATGCACAGCCGGGGCAGGGAGTTCATGGCCGGGTCGGGAGGTCGGAAACCATAGCCGGCGGGGGCTGCTCGATCTGAGACAGCCTCGGGGAAGACTGCCGCCGGTCGGGGGTGAAGCTGGAGTGGCGCGGGGGTCAGCTAGCCGGATGGGAACGGCTTCTTCCAAAGTCGGGCCGGAGTGCACAGTCGGGCTGGACCAGAGCGGCTGCACTGTGCGCAGCAGCGTCGGATGTGGGCCGAACCGCCGGGGGCTGGACCGGAAGGGGGTCGACCATGCACAGTTGCCGGAGTCGGGCCGGAGCGGGCTGCTGCTCAGCCGCGGGAATGGGCCGGAGGGGTCGGAGCTGGGCCGGAACGGTCCAGAGTAAGAATGGAAGGCAAAGTAGAAGAAGAAGAAGAAGAAGTAAGAAGAAGAATGAGATGAGAGTTATTTGCTGGTGATGGGGGAAAGAGGGAGGAGAGATAGTGAGGGGGGTGGTTTCCCAAGCTCCTAGGGATTAGGGCCTGCCTAGGGAAGAGGGGAGTGTGTGAGGGATTAAATAGGGGGTGTGTAGGTTTGAATGGGTGGTTGGGATTCTCCTAGGAAAAATGAGTGGTTGGGATTTAATATGAATAGGGGTGAGATTTCTTCATGAGGGAAATGGGTTTGGAACCCCATTTTGGGACCCAATAAATAATCATTAACCAATGAGGTGTTGCCAACAATTTGTTAATTGCAAATTAGTCCCCGTAAATTCGGGAATTTGCATGGACACATGAAATGACAAAAAAATTGCGGAGAAAAATATATTTAAAAATGTCATAGTGAGGGGGCGTTGCGCGTCAGGCGCGGGTCAAATTTGGAGGGCATTGGGATTAATTTAATATTAAAATAGAATTTACAGAGTTGGTAAATCCTGATTTAATTAACGATAACGCGTCCGCGAATTTAATTTAATTGGGGCCCGCGGGGTCAAAATCTGGAAACGGCACAAAGGCCAAAAATAGTGGGAGCTTAGAGTCGGTCTTGGACCCTTTAGTTGGTCCGGCTCAACGGGTTAAGTTGGTACTCCAAAATCGAGGGTAACGACACAGGTGTCCGACACGAAATTAAATACGGTTTACGATTTACGGAATATTGCACAATTAATTTAGAGCACACACAAAAGTTGATTTTAACAGTCAGAAAAGTCCAGTGCCTAATTTGGCGAGTTGAGTCGAGTGTACAATATTTGTACGGAATTTATAGGCTCAAAATGCGCTCTAAATAATTAGACAACGATAGTGCACGCCAAAGGTTTAATTAATTAGATTAAAATTCCAGATAAATATCCACTATTTCTAAACCTCAATATCTTCTATCAAAATTTTCCTGGCCCACTCTAACTATCTACAGAATAAATTGAGGGGGTTTACAGCCCTAAGGTTTAGGAAGGTTCTAAACTATTAATTACACTATATAAGAGTAATTACAAGGGGAAAAATTAGGGTTTACCTCTTGGGAGTTGGAATCCCAAGCCAAAGTCTCCAAAAAGTTCCAAATCCACCAAACCAAGCTTCCAAACTCCCAAATCTAGCTCCAACACCAAATCTAAGCTCTATCCACCTAGGTTGGGGAAGAATATAGGGTTAGGGTTCACACAAAAGTAAGAAATGGAAGAAGGAAGAGAAGGAAAAGGAGAAAACTTACTTGAAGTAAAAAATTGGAAGAAGAAAGGGAGAAGAAGAAGAAGGAGTGGAGAAGAAGAAGAAGAAGTGAAATGGGGAGGGGTGCTGCTGGAAATGCACGGGTGAGGGCTGAAAAATAGGGCCGGCCATGTGTATAAGGGTTTCACTAATTCCAAAATACCCAAAATGCTCTCTCCTAACTTGGTTTTGGATTTTGGGTTCCAAAAGCACTCAAACTAACTCCAAATCTCTGCAACTAACCCACTAAAAATATAATAAATATTCTAAAACCAAAAAATAGGTCTCACAGGGGTGTGGGCTGGGTCGGACATGGGTCCACTAGGGTCTGACATGGGTCCAGACTATCCAAAATCCTAAAACAATTAATATAAAAATAATACAACCACTAATTAATTATAAATACAATTAATTATAAATAATACACAATTAACCAAATTAAAAATAAAAAAAATATCCGGCTCTAGAAATGGGGTAGTGACACTAGTAGACCCAGTAAAGCCACGCCCACGGCCTCGGCCAACACCGAACGAATGAGGTGTCGACCGGTTTAAGGATCCACGGCCGGAGGGACGAGGAACCCAGTCTTCGAAAAATTCATGAAGACGATAGCACTTGGTCACGTCATGACCGAGACGACCACAATGGGTGCACTGTGGGCAGGGCTTATCAGAAAAGCGAGACTCAACTGGTTTGGACTGAGCAGCGAAGGCCACAACGTCCATCTTGGATTCGCGATCCTTCATTAGCGTTCTGTGACTCTTCTTGAACTGCACGCGCATAAAACCGATTGAGATGTGGGAGGAGTTATTGAGCCATGAGGCCAGAGAAGAAAGTGCCAAAGGTGTCATCGGGGCCCAATAGAAACTGGAGGAGACGCTCCTCGTCTCGCTCAATATGAATCTGAGTTCGCCAGAGCAGTGTCCGCAATGGCAGACCTTGGGCGGGACGTAAGTCAATAACTCATCCCATAAATTCTTCAAGGAGCCGTAGTAGGATGCAACATATTGTCCTCCCTGGTGACAATTGGCGATGTCGGATCGAATTTGCAAGATTCTTGGTCCATTAACGACCGATAATCGCTGATGCAAATCATCCCATAATTCAAGAACCGTCTCGGGATAGGAGATCGAAGTGTGCAGGAGCGGATCAATGTATTGAATGATCCACCCAATAAGCATCAAGTTGACGCTCCACCAATCGTCGATAGCTTCGGATTTGGCGTCCGGTTGAAGTAGTCGGCCATCGATGAAGCCGAGCTTCCGCTTAGCCTTAAAAGCATTCCTCATGGCAGTTGTCTGCTCCTGATAATTATCGCCCTTCAAGACCACGGGGCATATTTGCAAGCCCGGATGATCCGAAGGATAAAGGTAGAACGAAGATGTATGATAGAGTGGACACGTGGATGTGGCTTGACGAGCGACGTTCAATGGTGATGTGAGATTGAGTGTCTGTGTCTGATTCACTCATTGTATAGGAGAAGCAGAAAATGAACTAGACAAAGAAAGATTGAAAAAAAAATCCAGGATTTGGAAACCTGCTCTGATACCATGAAATAATGGGATAAAGATTGGAATTATTCTTGTATTCCTTCTGCCTCAAATGGCTGAGCTTTATACAAAATGACAAAAACTAAAGATAAGAAAGAGTAACAATGGAAAAGATATACTCACTACTTATCCTAACAATAGCAATGTCTCAAATAACAATAACTAACATTATCTCCAATAATCCAACGGTCCAAAATATAACATAAAATTTTTAAAATCCGAGCAGCCGCCGTCGACACCGAACTCGGACCGAGTTCAGTTCGAAGATTCTGGAACACCACACCGAGTTCGGACCGAACTCGGCCCCCTTCAGCAGACTTAATTCCCAACAGAGTACACCAGCCATTTTCTATCAGCAGACTCCTCATTTTATAATATTTTAGCATAATAATTTAAGGAAAAATGTCTTGAGTTTTCATCATGAGGAAATTTAAAGATTATTTTTTCATATGGGTCCTTTTTTAACAAGTAAATCCCTTTTTTTTTTTAATTAAGATTATTCCAAATCCTTGGATCATAAATATTCAAATCAAATCTTGGATCCTGATGATCAATTTCACGAATTATTTATTCATTATGGCAAGAACATTCCATTCCTCCAATGTTGTCATTATGGTTTTCATCTAAATCATTTATTTCCTTCGAATCATTCTTATTTTCTAAATCTTCCAAAATAATATTAGGTTCAGTTAATAGATCTTCGTATTCAACTAAATTTTCAAGGGAAATATCAATTTTCTAAACAATATATTTATTCAAAGATCCCTTGAGACTTGGAGCAATTTGTTCTTTCTTTTTTTTCTGCCGTGTTTTAGGAAACATATTTAACCGTTTTCATCAAAATAACTACACAAGCATTCAAGCAATGTCCAAAATATTAAATATATAATTAAGTATCTAACAAGATGTCAAGATAAGAACAATAAAATCTGAATTATAACTTATGAGGTATGAGCTTTTTTTATTTTTTTTTTCCTCGTCCTCTCCTCAATTCTTCTTGCTTCAAAATACTTTCAATTAAATGACTGATAAAAAATTAAAAGAGTGAGTAAGATACAAATAAAACAATACTTTGGTAAAAAAAAAAAAAAAAAAAGTAGAACAGAAATTTATAATTAATTCAAATTTGACAATGATAAGAGTGAATACGAAAAAGAAAAAACAAAAACAAAAACAAAAACCAAAAACAAACCATGATGATTGTTTTGACTTTGATTCAATTCTCTTAAGATTGCACATGCGAACTACCTAGGACATCTGTTGTTCCTAAGAGCATCTTCAGCCCTATTGTTTTGTTCTGTTTTGTTTTTTGTTGTGTTGTGATTTTTTAATCCTATTGTCTTATTTTGTGTTATAATTTCTATGTATATTAGACACAAGATAATGTCTTTTCTATGTTACAAAATTATATTCATACAAGATAATGAGATAGAAAAATATTATCTAATACAAAAGTATTAAGAAAACAATAAAAACTATTTTTTTCAATTTGGAAGACAATTTTTTCATTCTAATTTTTTTTATTCATAATTAATGATGTGAAATAAAATATTTTAAAGTTCATTATCTAGATTTAGAAAAGTAACTTCATATTGTCTTAGATATGTCATTACCACGTCAAGTTTATAATTTACTTTACATTTGTATTAGAAAAAAATTTAAATAACACGTTGCAAACTTTTTTTCGGATCGGAGATGCTCCAAGGATGGATATCTTTGTATTCCCACATGGGATACGTGGTCCCCACAACCAGCCCAATTGAAACTGTAGTTCGATAGGCATGTCGTTTTATGTGTGTGTAAAAAAGATAAAATAATAATAATATATATATATATATATATATATATATATATATATATATATATATATATATATATGTGTGTGTGTGTGTGTGCATCCGTACGTGCAAGTGATGTCTAGCCTAGCGGTTAAGACCAATATATACTATCTAGGAGGTTGCGGGTTCGAGCCTTCTGGGCGCCATTTAATTCTCTTTTGGAAAAAAATAGATGGTGGGTTGGTGGTGAGTGCAGTGCAGGTGTGGTGTGTGGTGCGGTACGACCCGTCGGACTAAGTTGTAGCCTCTCGAAGGAATCTAAATAAAATTTACCTTCTTCGAAAAAAAAATACTTTCTTAGGTGCATGTGCGATGCTAGTGCGGAGCTAGCACGATGGGTGTGGTGCGGCTATGGCTGCGTAAGGCCTTCGGACATGGTTGGTGTCTTGGAGCCGGGATGTAGCATTCGGACTGGATGGAAGCTAATTGTGGTGTAGCTTCAGGGTTAGAGACTATCTTTTAAGATAGTAAATTTGTGTTTGTTTCTTTTGTTGATGTTGGATGAGTTTTTCAACCTATGTCGATAATATTCCGGAGTGCGACGAACGTCATTCGTGTGTCGAAAATTTTCGAATAGTCGAAGGTGCTAAAGCAGAAGTACCAACGAACAGTTTGCCAAAGTCTGATCGAGTTCGGTCAGACTTTGATTTCTGATGCGGAGACCAACCGAATTTGGTCCGAACTCAGTCTGTCTCAAACATAACTATTATGTCTATACAGACTGAACTCGGTCTGAATTCGGTCATGTCGGACTGAGACGAGTTTTGGTATTTTATTTAAACCGTTTGATCAAATCTAATGGTCGAAATTTGTTGTAGGATTGAGGAAACTATATATATAGGTATTTTTCTAATCCTAATCTATGCAAGTTGATGCTTTACAAATTTTGGAGAGAGAGAGAGAAAGGGGATTGACAGCTACATTGAAGCAAAAACAATTTCGGTAATTCTTCTCGTTATCTTTATTCTTCGGGAGTTTGTAACAAAGTTTTCATCTTCCAAGTAGTTGTGGTGATCCGTTTGGATCAATAAGAAGTCTGTTAGGGTCTGCTTGGTATTTTTGGATATTTTTGAACCGACCGTTTATGAAGTGTTTTAAAAATCGATATTTGTTAAATTTTTGAGGCATTGGTTTTGGTCGGCTCAAAAATCTTCCAAAATCGGTGTAATATAATTTTGAGTGCCTTTATAAACACCTAAATTGGTAGATTTTGAAGAACTTTATTCTGATATTATTTCATGTGTTTTTATTATTTTGATCAAATGTAGACTTCTGCTTCTTGCAAACTACCACTATTTTTCAATAAGTTCTTAAAATCTCTCTCCTACTTTCATGTAGATATTTTTTAATTATTTCACATATTTTTATTACTTTATGTGTTTATTTTATTTTATTTATATATGGGTGTATATGTAATTATATTCATGTAAAATAATTTTAGAACCGTTCGTTAATGAACCAGACATATATTTTAGTGGTTTAAAAGCCGCTACTTAAATCCACCAAAAATTGGACCCCTCGTAACCACTCATAACTGGTACTCTAAAAATACCTCATAATCACTATCCCTATAATTGTCAAGCAGGCCCTTAGGAGTCGGTATATTTTTTTATTTCATTAGCGGAGATTTTTTAAGATTAGATTCCGATCGTTCCGTAGTTTTTTTTTTTTGCAAGAATTTTCAGGTCAAAATTGTTTGTGTTTGTATTTGTTGACTCTTTATGATTTTGATAAATTAATTTATGTATTTTACTCCGGTCCTCTTGCAGTTTCTTTGATTTGGAAGAATGACTTTCACGTTTCATTCTCAACATCTTTTTAGTAATACGTTTCAGACTTGCTTTTTGACATTTATATTAGGTGAACTTTAACACCTTAGATTGCTAAAACAAGTGGTTAGTGGCCTGTGGATGGTCCTCTAGACTTCTAGATCTCTATTTTATGTAAAAATGATGGATGCACAACGTTAGGTGCTTCGATGATCTGGGGTCAGATATCTAATTTTGGATTGCAATGGGAAGAATAAGAAGAAGAAGAAGAAGAAGACTACTTTGGATTATAGCCCAGGTTATATAGGTTTTTTGTTGAACACCACTTGCCAAATTTTGAAACAACTTACCGTATAAGCAGTGGAGACATGAAAGTCCGTGAAACTGTACGAGTTAGAACTTACAAAGAACTAATGAAGCGTTTGGTTCATACAATGTAATCGTAATGGAATCGAATAATTTTTTTTTTTCATCTGATTCTATTACGATTACGATTACATTTACATTTTTTATTACGATTACGATTATATTATAGTGAACTAAACGGACCTAAATCTGTAGAACAAAGGGAGTTTTTTCAAAATCTAATCATCCACCTGAAGTCTATGAGGTCCTTATGTGATTTCTGATTGAAATTTGTTCAACAATAAATCTATAAACTCAAATCACTTCAGGTAAAACCTTGATTATGGACTTTTTAGTGCTTGAAGAAGAAACTTATGCTGCAAATGAATAATGCTTGTGATTGCAGAAGATCTGTTTTGTCATAAACCTGGAAATAGTAACCTTTGTAAAATCGCAAACCTTGAATAACACAGAATAACCTTTGGAAGAAAAAAAAACAAACAAACTTACATATCTCTACAATCACAATCGTTGTGAACAGTTGAAGAGGAGTTGTGTTAATCCCGAAGACAGGATCAAAGTAGAGCAGGTCCACAAAATAGAGACTCACATAAGAGTTCGTCTCTACCAAAGTTGGTGCACTGAGATTCACACAATAGTTCCTCTATAGTGACACACAACTCCACAAAAGTACTAAACCACGAACATGTTATAAACTGACAAAAGAGAAAAAAATACAAATACAACAAGAATCAGAAAACGTTATTCTCTTTACGTTCACAGACGCTACAATGAGAAAGAACGGTCACAGGTAAAGAAATACAAAGAAAGGAACTCCTTGCTGAGGTGATTAAAACCACCGGTGCTCAAGGCAAGATTCGTCCTACACGACGATATACTCCCAGGATCCAGCAAGTTCACACAAGAACTTCTGGAATGTTCTAAGTCACACTCGGATCACTCAAAAATAGTTATTTGGAAGGGGGAGCTCTCTAGGCAGCATATGCACTGGTGCTCTCGATTTTTTCAAACAATAACTCTCACTCATAAATGAGGAGAGACTCTCTTTAAAGAGGATTTCAGCACCTATGCGGCCTAAGAAAACTCCAGGCCGCATAAGCGTTGACCGACCAGATGACCAACCAAATCTCCCAAATTTTGGGTGGCAGTGACGCACCGTGCCGAAGATGCCGCAGCGTGGCATAGAGAACCATGCGCCGCCTGAGCCGTACTACACCGCCAACAACATATTATGTCCCCTCCACATCAAACTCAACACAAAGTGCTTTGCCTCATGTGGACCTGGCCGGATGCCCTTGGCTGCATGAGCACTGACCGCAAATGGCACCAGGCCGCATGGCACCGGTCGCATGGGCGCCGGCCGCATGGGCTCCTGGTCACATGGACACCTAGCCGCATGTGCTTCTGGCCGCATGGGCACCTGGCCGCATGCGCTCCTAGACGCATGGTGATTCGACGAAAGCAATTGAGCATACGTCCGAGCTAGCAACCGTTCATGCAACTCGCGCATAAAAGAAGCGTATGAGCGCCATGCGACGATGCTGACATGCTAAATGCAAAATATGCCAACAAAATGATAATTTGTGTAATGATTCAGTCCGCTCAAGCGGACAGCCGATTTAAACGGCGCAAGTGCAATGACCCGACCCGCTGTGCTCAACGAGAAGACTCGTTTGAGGCAAATGATTCCAGACTTGGCCCTTCAGGAGTTCAAACTTAGACTTTTAAAGGCTCGCTCGAAGTATCGCTCGACCAAGGCGAATCATTACTAAGGTGGGTGGCTACGATGAACTTGTCTTTGCTTAGCCAGCACACTTAAAATATGGACGATACATGCTAGTTGCTAGGTGAATCACCCCTTACATGCTAATAAAGAATACAACACACCTAGCTAAGAGAATAATCCTATCTTGTATTGCTTGTTTTAGAACATAAAAATGAAACTTAGC
Source organism: Iris macrosiphon (assembly GCA_036927795.1). NCBI lineage: Eukaryota > Viridiplantae > Streptophyta > Magnoliopsida > Asparagales > Iridaceae > Iris > Iris macrosiphon. Next base: position 40,421,707 of record JAYESA010000009.1, on the reverse strand, counting down.
TTATGATTGGACCCTCACATGCTACCTTTGCTTCGTGTAAGTAGACCCCGCTATGCCTCGAGAAGATCATTATGGACCCTTCGTAATGTACTATTTCACTTGTTTATATTGTACGCCGTACATTTTATGTTGCTCGATATGTCTCTGTACGGTTGCACTCCTCGCACTACCCCTTAGACCGTGCCAACGTAAATGCTTATGTTTTATATAAATGCATGCTTGCCTACTTACATTGTAACTTGTACTCGTTGCCTCATTTCAATGCTTGTCACATAAATTCATGCCACGGCCCCGATAATACTATATTGTCTTGCATTCATCTAAGTTCTCCGTAAGACTATCAAATAGTCGTTCCGTGCAAGTATAAACCTGAAAGTATTCGGGACCGTTAGGTCATCAAGGCAGTTTTCCAACCAGAAGATTTGTACTATGTCAATAATCGAAGAATCACAGCTCGTGGAGCAATACCGGTCCCGAACTGAATTAAATGGCTCGGGGAGTCGATATATATTGTGAACAATTCTGCCTTGAACTTGAACCTGTACCTGACAAGATCCTGACTCAAACTTGTACCTGATATATCCTGACCTATTCCTGTACCTGACTAGAGGCCTAAAAGATTAGAGACTTGTATGGTCACGGACAACTTGGTGCACAAGAGAAATCTTTGAATCTCGTGCCGCGAACGGTCTCCAGGGCACCGTGGCTGATCCGATCGGTCGGAACCTCCTTACTGTAGTCACCTACGTCGGGCGGGATATATGCAATACCCCATATTCCTGCTCGTACACCATTCTGCCCTGAGACAACACTGTCCTCTATGCCATCGTGCCAGAGACCTCATGTTCATATAGACTAAGTCATCCTCGCTTAGTGGCAATCCGCGTGCGAGTCATTGCATCACATCCAATAATCTGAAATACCTGAACGATTATGAATATAAGACATCTGTACATATTGAACACCTGAGTAATCCATATAAATCGTGCACAAGAATCAGAATTCCGCTTATGACACTCGTGTTTACTTATGCAATTTGACTTATATTTTATATATATACATTCGTGCTTGGTTTAACTTGGTTGCCTTGGACAGGGAAGGAAGAATGGTAAGTTGGTAAGTCTCATCCTATTTCTTTATATCGTACGGCGTACTGTCATGCGAGTTAGGCTTGTACATTATGCCATAAAACTGATCCTAAGTCAAGACTAGAAAGATAACTTAATAGTTGGTGCACGAAACCTGTACAACGTGTTTGAATTTGTCGAGCAGGCGAGAAGCCCCCCCAACAGTGCATTCATGTATTGAGAACCCACTAAATTGCTTGCAGGGTGCGAAAGAACCTCGTTCGGTGCGGAAACCCCCTTTGTATGAGCTAAGGCATGGAGTTCGCTCTGGAGTCTTGGAACGTTGCGTCCGGAACTGAAGTACATATACAAGACATAATGTTGGATCATCGCCTATGTATCATTCCACAAATATAGCTATTTGACATGCTTTTACTGTTTTGAGAGAGAGGGCTTGAGCGACTTATAATCTCTGCCTAGCGCCGCTTGTAATATTTTTTTAATATCAATAAAGTGCTTGTTTTACTTCTATACTTATGTTATTCAATGCTTCCGGTATTGACGACTTTGTGAACTTGTTACCAATTGTCTGTTCGTTTCTTATTCCGCTGTATTCAGACTATCTGTGCGACTTTGTGGCTTAGTTATTTTACTGCCTGTTTGGATCATGGCCTTGCACGGGTGCAGCTTATGCTCGTGCGACATCAAGTCCAGATAGGAAATATCGTCCCACGAGAGTACTGGTGCGGTAATTCGCGCCTAGCGGGGATGGCCGATTAACTGCGGGAGATCGAGGCATGACACTTTGCGCCCTTGAGCTTAGCGACTAAAGGAAACTTCCCAAAGGTGGTGACAAAATTTACGATTGTCATAAAGAGGTTCACACTTAATCCCTCCAGGAAAGTCAACCCACATGGACCACCATCCCATGTGCATATACCAATAATAAGCATAGATATATATTGAGATATACACATTGGTGGTTTTCCAATGTGGGACTAAAACTCCCAAAGTAAAGTAGAAAACACCAACAATCTCCCATATATATCATAATATATGGTCAAGTGTTCCTTACAGTGACTGTCCATCATGTATTAGGATAGATGTCACCCACGACTTGAATCTCCCCGTATCTGTAAAACAACAGTACGATACAAGAATGGACTACGTCTTGAATTCTGAACCATAGCTGCTGTTCTTTCCACTCACACAATGACATCAGCTGTGCCTCCGATCACACATTAAAGGCCATGTGCTGACATTGTTTTGGTGTATATATTTTGGGTGTCTACAAGTTTACCCTCAAGAGATGGCATATATCTATGTCCATACACTTAGGTGAGTTCTTTTAAGAGAATTTAATATTTTCCAACATGAAGCCTTGTGCTTCTGTGCGGTGCTACACCGCTGTGACATGGCTCGCAGCCGAGGTTAACTACCTCTTGTGATGTCACCCACAGTAGCATGAGGTCACTACACTCTTAGTAGTGCTATACTACATCCACTACCAAAATATGATGAAATAGCGATATTTTTAGCGACGTCATAATAAAATATCGCTAATATTAAAGATTTCAGCGACTCCAAAAATAAATATCGCTATGCGTCGTTGTTGGCGACATATAGCGACAGTAATTAAGTTTTTTTAAAGAATAGTCGTTATAAGCTTCTTTAAGGTCGCTAAACGTCGCTGAGTTTTTTTAATTTAGCGACGTTTAGGACGTATTTAACGACGTTTATTTTTCGATTTTTAGCGACATTTTTAGCGACGTCTATAATGTCGCAAACTATTTTTATTAGCGATGTCATAAGTTGACGTCGCTAAAATTTTAATATAGGTTTCGATTCCCCCTTCTGTCAAAGACCTCCTCCAATTTTTTAAAAACTCCCCCCTCTTTCCTCCCTCTCCGGCGAAGTGCACCCTCCGACGTCCTCCACAGCCACCTACTCCGGCGTCCCCCTCCTCCCCATTCTCCTCTAGGTAAACCCTAACTCTCTCTCTCTCTCTCTCTCTCTCTCACACACACACACACACACACACACACACACACACACACACACACACACACACACACACAAAAACAAACAAACATATACACACACACAAACAAACAAACACACACACACACACACAAACAAACACACAACATGACACTGACACTGACATGACACACACACACACACTAACACAGACATGACACAGAGTGTGAGAGAGGATGTAAACCCTAACCTAAACCCGATCTCTCTCTCTCTCTCTCAGATGCATACGACATGACACTAACACAGACACGACACACACATACACTGACACAGACACAGACACGATACAAACTGTCACAGAGGGTGTAAACCCTAACCCGATCTCTCTCTCACAGATGCACACAATATGACACTGACACAGACACGACACACACTGACACAGACACGACACAGACTGTCACAGAGGGTGTAAACCCTAATCCTAACCCGATCTCTCTCTCTCTCTCTCTCTTACAGATGCAGACACGACATGATACTGATACAGACACGACACACACACACTGACACATACACGACACAGACACTATCACTGAGGGTGTAAACCCTAACCCTAACCTTAACCCTCTCTCTCTCTCTCTCTCTCTCTAATATATGTTTAATACTATACAATTAGTACATAACTTATACTATCATGACTTACTAACTTACAATAACTGCTACTAACTTAATATAACTAATACCAACTTAATATCAATACTAATGCTAGATGACACTAGACTAACTAGACAAACTTAGCTTACTCTAACTGATGTCTGATATTCTAACTTGATAGCTAATTCAAATAACTAAAATCTAAACTTTACCCTAGCTGATAATTACTAACTAGCATTCACTAACAATGCATCTAACTGATACATTCATCAGTCTGTGATACACACATAGTAGTACATAAATATAGTGGACTGAAATCTAATGCCGCCACTACTGATATTCCCTATAATATGTACATCAATACCTTCCTACTGAAGGCACTAACCGAAGGCCCATCAGTGTACTACTGATACCAAACTAGAATGACATCAAGTCCTTAGTTGTAGTGTGATCAACTCGAGTGAATATTACTCACAACTTATACCTATATCTATTCCTCACCTACACACAACCACAGTTGATACACATAAGATACACAGAGATTCCCCCAATCTTCTAATGCCTGTTGTGATACTCAAGTTTAAAATGCAACTTTTAATTGCTGCTGCCTAATGTCACACCCTACTTTGTACGATGGTGTGCACAGACTTTGTATGAAGTCTGCCGCAACACTCATGTGCACATCAAATGTTCACTGTCGGGTCTGTGCAGATGGTGTGTGCAACAGCCTCTCCCCATCTCACTGCTCACTTTGTTGCTCCCCAAATCTGTTGTCAACATGACATATACTCCTATGGACAGGCACTCCCCTATAACTAGATGACTAATACTTAAAGCAGTGCACAAACCCTAACCCTAGCCCTAATCCAAATCTGCTCAGTTGACACTAACTGATACACTGCAATATGAGTATCCAGGATACAGAGTTGAACGAAGAAGTATCATTGCTAGGACTAGGTGTATCAGTGCATATACTGTATTCTTGAGTATTCTTATGTGGGTGTAGACGAGTAGGTGTATAACATAATTGGGTATTCCTGTGTATATATGCTAGGACATGGATGTAAAACCGTATGTAGAACCGTCATCCAATATTGGGGTTCTCCTCCGACGGTTTTACCCCATTCGAACTTTCAGGCTCCCAGTATTCGTGTTGGCCTGTGATCATCACTCCGTACAATCTAACGTCTTGGATGTGCATGAAGACTCCTTATATGTTCCTAACCGTTATTATCCCGGGTCCGAACAATCCGAAGAGAAACATCGATATATATTTACAGCCTTTGATAGATAAGTTGAATCAGCTGTGGGAAGTAAGTGCCAACAAGTACGATATTTTTAGAAAGCAGAATTTTTAGATGAGGGCAGCACTTATATGGACCATCAACGACTTTTTGGCTTATAAAATATTATCGGGATGGAGCACTCATGGTCGTCTCTCATGTCCGTATTGCATGGACTGCAATAAGGCTTTCCATTTGAAATATGGAGGCAAACCGTACTTCTTCGATTGCCATCGACATTTTTTACCGAAGGATCATCCGTACCGGAGGAACATGAATGCTTTTCGTGCGGGTGTTGTGGAGAAGGCCAATCCACCACCAAGGTGCCCGGATACATGATATGGGAAGAGGTAAAAGATTTATCAAGTGCTATCAAAAGTCCGGTAAGGGTACAAGTGTGACAAATTTGGTCGTACCCATAACTGGACGAAGAGGAGTATATTTTGGGATCTGCCATATTGGAGCACCAATCTGATCAGACATAACCTTGATGTCATGTATATAGAAAAAAATGTGTTTGATAACATAATTAATACTGTAATAAAGATAAAAGAGAAGACGAAAGATAATTCGAAGCCCATGTTGGACTTAGAAGAAATATGTATATTTCCTGTATTGCATTTGATAGAGGGGGGGAATAGAAAGTTAAAGCAGCCTAAGTTAATTTTCTCACTGGAGAAGGAGGATAAAGGAAGACTTTGTAGGTGGATTCAGGGTCTAAAATTTCTAGATGGGTACGTATTGAACTTGAGAAGATGCGTCGACCTCAAGGAGAATAAACTGGCGGGTATGAAGAGCCACGATTGTTACGTATTCATGGAGAGATTAATTCTGATTGTATTTTGGGAATTCTTATCGCAGGTCATTTGAGATCCATTGACAGAGCTCAGCATATTCTTCAGAGATCTTTGTTCTACTAAGTTGCTCGTCGATCGTCTAGAAAAGCAAGAGAAGGACATTGCGGTAACACTGTACAAGCTTGAGAAGGTATTTTCTCCTAAATTCTTCAACTCTATGGAGCATTTGCCAATTCATCTTTCTTATGTGGCACGTGTTGGTGGTCTTGTTGGTTATCGATGGATGTACCACTTCGAGCGGCATTTAAATCACTTAAAGGGAAAGATAAAAAATAAGGTACGGGTTGAGGGCTCTATTTGTGAATCTTATGTTCTCGAGGAGATTACAAACTTTTTCTTGACGTATTTCAAACCTCATGTTGCTACTAATAGAACGAGAGCTCCGAGAAACGATTATGGATATCAGAAATCTAATGATGCAATACTGAAAGTATTCAATGCGTCCTCCATCGTTCTATTAGTAGCAAACTCCTTCAATGCAATACTGAAAGTATCTAATGATGCAATACTGGCAAACTCCATCGTTCTCAAACTAGCCACTCCCATCCCAGAATAAGCTTGGTAGAAACAGATCCATGACCTATACCCATCATAATCCTCAAATAAGTAATCTTCAAATATAATTTTAACAACAATAAATGCTGATTTATATATATAATAAACTCTTGAAGAAATAAACCTTAGAATTAGTATATTTCCATTATTTCTTTTCTCGAAATCAGCCTTTCTTCAACCATTGTGACTGCTAAGTATTCTTATCCTAGGGTTCTTTCTAGACTTTTCTAAGGATAAAACTTGGTGTTTAAGCTTAACTTATATAGGTTTCGTAAGCTAGACCTGCATCCTATCCTATGTCCTTTGTACTAACCTAGACCTACATCATATCCTAAATTCTCTATCCTTCGCAGACCTGCATGGGCCACCACTAAAAGATGTGTCACATCCCGCTTCCCAAAATACGGTAGCCGAGTACGTAACTACATCTCCAAGCTACACCCCATACGAATACACCAGTATCCATATCGGCGATTGTCGCCTGTAATATTCTAGGCTAAGTACCGGACATCTAATGATACATCCAGAACTTCATATATTTACACATATTCACCATACCAGTTTATTTACATAATCTTCTCCAAGTCTTACCAAAATATTTAATTTACATATCAGCTACAAAATAAACTTTGTTGGATCCTCGGCATGCTACCCGACGATCATTCCTCGATTTTGTCTATAATGTACAGGGACAACTTCTCATCTGGAATTTCTTCTTCCACTTGTGAACAATACTAGGTCGTCATAATGATATGCAAGTCCTCTATCAAGAACGGTAAGAAAATAAAATAAAATTTTGGAGTCATAAAATTGTATATAAGTTGGAGTGAATAAAGGAAATGAAGATAATAAATTATTTGATTTATATATATAGTGTTTAGAATACTATCTATCCAAAATATACTAATATCTGCATCGTCAACTGAATTTCTTAACCTGTTATCAGTGTAGTAATCCACCCTTACACCAAACAAGGATAAGGGAATGAATTACGGCACCGGAACAACTTACGTACCAGCTGAGTAGCAAGTAGCACACCCTATAAGAAATCGATAATCACAATCACAATCAAATTTCCTGTATGATAATGCAATTTAGAGAACATATATGGATCACGATCATTATCAAATTTTTCGACAATAATCCTATTTACCCAGGATTAGGCTGTGTCTATATGGGTACGGTGCTTTAGATCCGACCCCCACATAAATATAGAAATTTCTATGTATATTTTAAGTTTTATTTAATTTTAAATTCCAGTTTGTACCAAAAATTTATTGGACAGATGGTGAGCTAAGCCTTATCCCGACAACCTAAGGCCTTACAGATGACGAAAACTTTTATTAGAGATATTATGTATTGTAGGGATTTCAATGGACATGATCCAGTTGTTCTCTCTCACCCCATGATGCAACTACAATCACAATCAATCTATCTATTAATACCTATGTCTAATATTCAGTTCTGACTTATTTGTCGTCTCATGTGTCAAAGACAACACGCCATATGGTTATATTCTTGGTGGCAAGAAGACATGAATAAAGTTTAACTTATTTAGTTGCACTTCCGTTTTCAGGTGACAGTGTCCTACGTTCCTTAAATTATAAGAGATATGACCCCTATGTTTTATTATGTTAGCGAAAAGTCTGCCTCTAGAAAACTGACTCTAAATTCTAAAGTTTAGGTTAAAACACGTTCAACCTAGTTTTTTGGAATTCCAAAAATAGTTCTTTCCCGAGATTATTAAAAATTTCGACAAAGTCTCCTTTATTTTTTAGCTCCAAAAATAGTTTATAAAACACACCTGGAGCAATCCTCCATAAAATTTAACCCTAGGTTCGCCGACCCCTTCGGTGGAGTAACTCTCAACACCGGTAACCACGTAATTATAATATCTAAAGAAAATGATTATAATAGTAAGACTTCTGTCATACCTTATCAAACAAGCTATTTTATTTATTTATTTATTTTACAATAGTGCTTTCAATGCTATACAAGCTTAAGCAAACACACAAATATTAGTAAAAATTATATCAACATATAACAAATGAATTTAGCTACATACAACATATAGTAGGATATTGGTTATTATATTTTATTTCAATAGTTTAAAATCTAGTATAAATAAATTAACCTATACTTATTATATACTATATACTAACTTTTTAGAAGGCATAACATATAATAATTTAGCTAGAAAATTAAACACTAGGGTTACCCTAATATACAGGTACCTATAAATATATATTCTAACTAAATGATTATAACAAAATATTTTAAAATAGGTATATTTTAAATCTGGATAGAATTAAAATATTATATTAAATTGTTAAAATATCAAAATTATGTATTCTAAACTACTCTAAATATAATCCTAATGCATACAAATCATGCTAAGTATGTATAAAACCCATAGTACGTAGATTTTTGTTTATAATATATATACCATTTGAACTCAATTTAAAATCATATATATATATATATATATATATATATATATATATATATATATATATATATATATATATATATATATATATATATACACCACATCAAACTAATTATAAGTATATTTAATAGGCAACATCAACTATCTTTATGTTCTAGTAATCATTTATCATAAAAAGACACCCCCCCCCCCCCACACACACACACATATATATATATATATATATATATATATATATATATATATATATATATATATATATATATACACACACACACAAAGAAAAATTAAAGTGCCCATGCATTGTGTCCATAGTATAATATTCATAAGTTGTGTCCATAAGTTGCGTCAAGATATATGTGTCCAATATATATATATATATATATATATATATATATATATATATATATATAGTTAATCGAAGTGTCCACTTTGAGGCCTACATATTTGTGTCAAGATACGTGTCCTTGTGTCCATTGTATATACATTTATAAGTTGTGTACATCAATTGCACCAATATATATACATGAGTCCATGATATATATTTTTCAACATTAAAAACTTGGGATGTTTAAGAGGTGAAAATTTATCCTAAATGATTTTTAATCAAGAAGCAAAAGGAAGGAAGGATTGGAAAATGAGGAGTGAGGACTTGCCTTGCTCTTGAACAATCTAGGGTTCTTCCAACTATTTTTTCTCTAATCAGAACCCTAATAACCATATATATATATATATATATATATATATATATATATATATATATATATATAATCCCTAGATCCAGAAATTTGGAAGAGAAATTAGGAAGAAGTTAGGGTTTACCCTTGGATTTGAAGAAGAGGAAGAAGGAGAAGAAGTTGGAGGAGTGCTCGGAGGAGACCAGAGAAGGAGTTCGGCGACGGCGACGGGCTCGAGCGGGCGCCAGTGGGTGGTCGCAGGACAACGACAAGGAGCAGCAGCAGTAGAAGGGAACGGAGTGTCACTACCACATTTCCAGATAAGGACATTTGTGTAATTTCACTATTTGGAATAATTATGTATTTAATTAATCTGCTGAGTTTTATAAACTATTTATATATTGTTAGATATTTGGTTTTAGGTCAAACCCTAGAACTCATTAGGACAAACCCTAATGACTAAACCCTAATTTGAAAACCAATTCTAGAAAAACCCTATAATTCAAATTTTAGGTTGGACCTCAAACCCTAGACTGACTAAACCTTAGTTAATTAGGTTCTACATGACCTAACATAGGGGGTTTAACCTAAACTTATGCATTGAAACCCTAACTTGGTTTTAATATAAAAGGGAACCCTCTTTTCCTTCATGAAGGAAGAAAACCCTAGCCTCCATTAGAAGAGCTATTTTTCCCCACCCCAAAATTCAGAATCAAATCCTAGGGATCCCATTTTCCTCCTTCAAGGCAAAGGGAACAAGGAGCTTGGGTCAAGAAGCCTTGGGAAAGAAGAACCTTCATAGGGAAACCATCTCCCTATAGGTAAATCCGAATTTTAATTCTTTAATTCTATTTTTCTGATGTTAATGCCCATTAGGAACCCACCCTGAGGGTTAGATTTCGATTTTAGGGTTTCTACATGGAGATTTAGGAGGAATTAGGGTTTTGGGTGACCTACGTTTGGTTTTTCCTAATTTCGTGAACCCTAACCCTAAGGGTTTGCTAGTATACATGATTACCTTTCCTACGTGTGGTTTAGAAATGTTTCTTAGGGTTTGATTATTGATTTCATGGGTTCTCATGTGAAACCCGATCCCAGCACTACCTGTGTTTGATGAAATGTTTCTTAGGGTTGTTGCCTATCCCTGTGTTTTAATTCCTGTATTTGGATATACTAATCTTTATGCATATATAATGGCACTGTGAACAGGTTGTGTACTGTGGGGGGATCTTCTCTGTGCACAGTCGGGTCCTGTATGTACATGTGTACTGTGTATCGAATTGATCTATATATCTGAAATATGCATTGCAGCGTGTGTATCAGTTAGGAATCAGTGAGTGCAGATTTTACTGTAGGTGTTTAACTGTGCAAAATTAGTGTATCAGATAGATCACAGTATGCAGGGTGAATCTGTATGTAGTTGTGAGTGTAGGATCCTGATCAGTATGTGTTTGTGCATAAGGATTTTTGCTGTGAATCAGTGAACTATGATTTGTGTATCAGTTATAATCACAGTGTGTGTGTGTGCCACTATAATAGCAGTGCCCTGTATATTTAGTTCTAGAGTGCCAGTGTAGGTATTTTAGTGGCTGTGTGTACCCAGATCAGGGAATGCATATGTGTAAATATATGTGTGTGTCTCAGTGTATATGTATCAGTATAGGTCTAATGTATCAATGGAATTAGGGGTTATGTATCAGTATATCTGAATTGGGGAAATCTCTGAGTATAGAGTATCAGTGGCAACATCAGCTAGTGTATCCTACACCTATTAAGGCAGATGGTTGTAGTAGCTAGTAGGGATTTAGGAGGTGGGAGTTTGAGTCGGGTATGTTAGTATACCATGCTGTGGGTTGTATCAGTAGGACTGCTAGAGTATCAATAGTTTTAGCCACTTAAGTGTGCATTTGAGTAGAGCCAGTATCAGTAAGCAGTTTTGTGAGAGTCTATGTGTGTTAGTCTCAGTTTTGAAACTGTGTTAAGTGTCTGTGTGTGTGAGCAGTCAATTTCGGTGAGGTGGCTGTGTGTCCCTGTGTTGGGTAGTGTTGTGTAGCAGTATATGGTATCTGAAGTTCTAAGTGCAGTGAGTATCAGTGTGCAGTTCCTGATACTGAGTGCAGTTAGGGTGTGTATCAGTTCTCATTAACTGATACTGTGAATCAGTGTCTGTGAGTAGGTGTGTAGGTCAGTATGTTAGTCCCAGTGTGTGTGAGTATCAGTGACTTGTGTGTGAGTGGATACATGTGGCTGTGTGAGGACTGAGAGTGTATACCTGTGTTTGTGTACCTGTGTCCCAGTATTTGTGTGAGCTGAGAGTGTGTACCTGTGTGTGCATCATTATGAAACCAGTGTGTGGCTGTGTGTGAGTGTATCAGTGAGTGATAGGATTTTGAGTAGGCATTGTGCAGTCTAGTTATTAGGCTGTGCATGTTGCCAGTAGCTATAGGCTTGTCATAAGAAATTAGTATATTTAGAGGTTGTATCAGTTGGATAGTCTTGAGGTTAATTATCCATAGTTAGTTTAGTTAGTAGATAACTAAGATACAGTTAGTTTATATATGATATCTGCTAGTTGTTATTGTTAGTATAGTTAATTTAGTGTCAGTTGTGGGTTTTGAATGTTAGTAACTGGTAGTTAGTTGGTATCAAGTGTGGCACGATTAGCATTAGTTTCTTGAGTTGGTATTAGGTAGTGATTTAACTTATAAGCTATATATATGTATATATGGACTAACTAGACTCTAGTATATAAGTATTATGAAATACCTTATAGACAGTTATGTACTAATGTCTAGTATAGCTAGAAATGACTAGTTTAGTTAGGTTTCATCCAAAGGGACTATTATAATGGATATGGACAAGTTTTGACTAAGTTGACCAGTAAACCTTAGATATGACCAAGAAGCCTCACACTTAATTAAATAAACCTGTTATTTCTTTAATTCAGTTTCTGACATTAATATTCCAAAAATAGGTCATTGTGATTCCACCTTGGACATCGATCCTCACACCTTGCTCAGGACCACAGGCGAGTACATTCTCTGACAGTTTTTATTGTTGATTATTTCTATGATGCAGTTGTATTACATACTTGATTCCGACACTATGGATACACGGGTTAGCACCCTAGATCCCCATCATGAGGAATCGTGATTGGAATCCATCGTGCTAGCTGGGGGATGGGGAACTATTAGTAGATTATGTGATCATATCCAAACCTTTACATGCATCATAGCTCACCCCACTTCTCACGTCGGGTGCGGCCTGACCATTTACATGCATCATAGCTGTTATATATGATTAGCCTGACCACTACATGCATCATAGCTAACTATATGGTTAGCCTGACCTACAAGAATCATAGCTAATCATATATAACCAGCCTGATCAAGTCCCAAGCCGATCACATAATAAACTGATAATTCAAACACTTAGCTAGATGTCTTTTTATTCAGATTCACTTGTTCTAGCATTCACTGTCTATTGTTCATTGCTAGATGCTCTATTGCCTATTTCCATTTTCTCCAGTACTTTACATTTCCAGCATTTATTTCCATCTTGTATTTCTTACACTGTTTATAGTCTTTGTCAATTTAATGAAACTGCTGTTAGTGCTTGTGCTTCGCTCCAATCCTGACTAGATAACATTTTTCAGAGGACCTGGAGGATCTTTGCCCCACTCATTACGGCCCAGGATTAGAGGAAGATTTCACTCCAGAAACCCCAGAGGAGTTGCCTATCCTAGAGGAGACCTTACCTACAAATTCTTATATTATTTTTTCTGCATTTATTGTTCTAGACTGAGACTGAGTTGTATTTATTATTCTGTGATTTTGTGAGGTCATCTAGACCCAAGATTTGAGTTGGACTTATTGTGGTTGGTTTATATTAGAACTCTTTTCTATTCTCATCGTGCCATTATTTTCTATTAGCTTGTGATTGAGTATATCATAGAACTGTGGATTATTTATCTTTGTCCTCCGTGCGGAGTTGAGACTATTGACAGGATATATTATATGTTGAGACCTAGACAGCGTTCTACCGCCGATGCTGCGGCATAGGCTGGAAGTACCCACGATTCATGCCCAAATTCCGGGTGCGAGTCGTGACACGGAGAGGAGTTGAGGAGATAAAGAAAAATAGAAGAGATAAGGTTGATGTATATGTAAAAGGGTTGGGGTTTCCTTGAAAATTGAAGGAGGGTAAGGAAAAGACATGTATTCCTATGGAAAAGGGAGAAGGAAGAAGGAGAAGCCAGCACATATGCTGACTATTAGAGTAAAAAGAATCGGTGGGTTGCTGGTTTCTTTTCTCCCTCCTTGTTTTGGTTATATTCCAATAACTCCCCTCTACAACATAGACTTTACAATAAGGCTAAACTATAATTAAAAATTTACATAAACTATATATATATATATATATATATATATATATATATATATATATATATATATATATATATATATATATATATATATATATATATATATATATATCAAACGAAAATAATTAATTAATTAATAAAAATAAAATAAAATAAAATAAATATGCAGCTATGACACTATTATATGTATCATGACAAGTGCCTATAGTTTCTAACATAATTGCTATTATATATATATATATATATATATATATATATATATATATATATATATATATATATATATAATAAAGTTAAACTCATATACATCCTACTCTTAGCACAACCCTTAGCAATATATGAACAAACATCAACCATTCACAAGTTAATAATCCAATTGTATCTAGGAGTTCAACCGTGTCCTAGTTTTCCATTGTATGTATCGTCATACACACACATATATACAATTTTTTATTTCAAACAAAATAAATCCTATTATTTCAGAAATTAGAATTCCAATTTCTAACTAATCACTTATTGAGAGATGTAATTTAGGAATTTTAATAAATTTTGAAGAGAAATGGAGGGCTTGTCTTGAAAATTGATTTGGGAATGTGGGGATTAGGGCTTGTTGACCTCGTCCAATTTCTTCTTCATCTTCATCACCTCTCTTTTCTTCTTCTTCTTCTTCTTTTTTGAAGAAAGGAGGATTAGGATTTGGGTTTTGATGATGATGGTAATGATGGAGATGAAGATGATGATGGTGATGTTGGAGTTGGTGGTGGAGATGGCGGCCCAGAGGGGGTCCGCCAGCGGTAGTCGGCCAATCGAACAACGTTGGGTGGCATCGTCGGTGGCGGTGTCGCGGCCACCGCAGCCACCGCAGCAGCAGAAGAACAGCCGAGGCAGTGACTCTTTTACTCTGTTGGCAGTCCAAGATGTGACGATGGAGATCGAGTACTGCAGTGACTCTTTTACTCCGTTGGCAGTCTATTTCGGACGTAAGGAAGCTCTTTTTTGTTCTCTCTTATGTGCATGTTGCTCGCCTCTCCTTTGTGGGGTATGCTACCCTTGCTATTTATAGCCATCAGACTGACGGGCTATAGATACCGCATATGCCTCTGTTTGGTGGCCGCATGGGGGCTCCTTTAACAGAATATGATTCTAACTAGGCCGCATACTACGGGCGTGATGCCACACATCCTTGGTTGGGATATGTTATTGATACAATCTCGGTGACCCATTATGTGCGCGACCTGGTCAGCTGGACACGTGGTCTGAACTAATTGCGTAAGGATCTCTTCGGTTACAACGAAAAAGATCTTGCAAGTTTGAAGGCCGCATAACTTCTTGGCCGCATAGTCATCCTGGCAGCATATGTGTCACGCCCCGCTCCCAGAATACTGGATAAGTATGAGGACTGACATGGCCAACCGCACCTTACAGAATACCGAAGTAAGCCGCAATGTATTAATGTTCTCTAGAAGACATACGGGTGAACTCTAGCATGCTATGACGTCAGTCCTAAGGCCGACAAATCCTAGTATATCAATCCATCAATATAGGTACAAGAGTATATTATATATGAAAGTAAAAAAAAAAGATGTCATAAATTATATACCACATATGATCATGAAGCTAGTGAATATAAAATAATACACTAGCAGAATAATTATACATAATCAAATATACTAGCCATGGTCTAATATATACATCATATTGACTGCAGTCTCAAAAATATAAGGAGCTAACTCTGGCCTTTGCTAAACACCACAAAATGAATAACACTATGAGGGGTGGAGGAAGAAAACCCACTCGCGAGCTCCAATCGCAGTCCTACGAGTGTGAGCCATCCTACTAGAAATGCGGTGGATCATGGTTCTCCTCGGGATAATCTGGCCATACAAAACTAATGGGGTCAGAACCCCAAGAAACAAGTACCACAAAGGAGCTCAAGGTGATAGACCAAACATAACACAACATTAGCATAAAAGAGACATAAGAATAATGAAGCTCGAGACTTGTACGGTACCAATGTTCTTGTCTGTCATGCCCCAGTCCCAAAATACACGGGACCAGGCTACGTCGCAATGGCCAGCTAATACGACTTCGAAGGATTTTCCAATTTAATGGGCCCGATGAAGCATACTACGCTGTCCTAAAATACTAACAAGTCTAATATGCTAACAAGAAATAGGTAAACAACTAATATCATCCACAAAAATAATATAATAATGACTGAAGCAAGTACTGGTAAATAAAATACAAAGAGTCTGAATATCCATAATACATCTGGAATAGTCTGATGGGGACAAACCCACTGAAATACAGCAATGGAATAAAAGTACAAAAAATAGTAAGATAACTAGACTAAGGCATCAACTAGCTAGATAAAGATACCCTAGTCCAAAGTAGCAGTGTACCCCAAATCACAGAAACTCCTCTGGAAATGCCTCAAAGTCCTCAGCCATGAATTCGGTCTCCACTCCTGCTCCATAGATGGTCAGGTATAAGTGCTCGTCCGGATCTGGAAAGGAACCAAGTCTTCAGAGGAATGTAACAAGATACAAAAAGTACATGCCATAAAGTAAATAGTGTGTAAACTCGAGGGTGAACTAACCAGCTAAGTAAAATGCACTTGAAGACAACCTTAGTACGTATGGGTAGGTAAAAGGTATAAAGCGTAGCGTCAAGCAAGAGGCTATGTATCTAGCATTAGTTGTAAACTGGATGCCAGAAGTATATGCTGACTACATCACTGATCATGATAGCGTGCAGCTAGTAACCTCTGCCGGATGTATCGACAAGCATATACACCCATAACCAGGTAGCACATATCCCATAACTGGGTAACACATAGCCCATATCCGGGTAACACTGAGGCTCACGACCTCGTAGTTTACTCTAAAACTACGGTAGCCAAATATCTGTCCCATACGCCTACTAATTATCTTTTTCGCCCAATGCCAATGTACAAATCGCAAATATGACATGGATAACTCGTACTATAATATAAGTCACTAAAGAAATATATAACTATGCTAAATACCGTCATACGTGCTTCTCACACTGATAGCCAGTCAAGTATGAAGCTCGTGTCCCAACATGAACTTATCTGAGGCGTTCAATGATACGTAACAAGGCCCAGGGAGTCATAATGATAACTCCTCAACTTTAGGTGCGTCCACTAGACACTAGGTCAAATATAGGTCCTAACGTCAACGCCTTCGTCGATTGCACCCGAGTCATTCTCAGACGCGCACAGTTATATAATATTAAAGTAATAAAATATGCGAACTATAATAACTAAATTTAAACAGTACAATAAGGAAAGGTATACTTGCCTAGAACTCTGATGTGAATAAGTAAGGATCTGGAATCGTAGCCAAGGTAGAACCGTCTTGGGTGCCTATGAATATATAACAATAAATATCAATCACTACATTACACTACGCTAAGCATGCACAAGAGTTCAACATACGCAATGTCATGAGTCACCTAGAGTCTAGACCAAATAAGAATTATAACTAAGTAGGTTGGCTAATATTGTCCAGTCAAAGACCAAGGAAGTATGTGTACACTTAGTCTACTAGTCCCACAACATTTACAAGTCATCTAAAGGTATAATTTATCATATGTCACAATCGCGGTCATAACTAGAATTTGTGTAGGTGCTAAGTTGCACCTCTAATACATAGGTTACTAGTATTCTCTCTCTAGATCTCCGTTCACAAGGATATAAAATGGTCCTCTAACATTTGTACACAATAAGTCAAGGTTGCTAACTACACTACTAACAATGGTCTAAAACTCAAGATGTCATGTAACTCTAACCATGTGCATTAATTACTAGGTTAGGGTGTCTTTTATATATATATAGACCATCACCAAAACCTCTAATATATATACCATCATCAACCCTAATTCTTATACACTTGCACACAACACCACCTCAAGTTTACATCTATTCTAGCATGGCACTCTAGTATGGTAACATTGCAATCTCCCATCCAACACATGCACTATATATATATATATATATATATATATATATATATATATATATATATATATATAACACGATTTAATTTTAAACATGTCAATGACACAATCTAACATGGGTCATATATATATAAATAAAACTTATATCAAAACCTAGGTCACCATCCCAACTAGAAGTATAATACTACACATACCTAAATCATGCACATATTTAACACTAGACAACATTTTGACTAATAATTATATTCGAAAATGTATATAAAATAGAGTTAGTAGAGAAGTTAAAAAGGTTATTAAATGAGGGATTATTAAGCTAACTAGTTAACACTCTAATCTCCATATATAACATCAATGGAGTTTTTAACAAGTTGACAAGTTAACTAGTGATGAAGAAAATAAAATGTAGGTGAAGAAGATTATTCAATATATGGAGAGGAAGAGAAGAATCATGAAGAAGAATAGATGAAAAAGGAGGAGGAGACTACCTAAAGAATAACTTATAATGGGGGGAACTTGGATTGAGTTGTGTACTCGGGTAGGGGCTGGTGCACTCGGTTGGGGACTGTCCACGGGTGCAAGGGCGCTTGGTTGAGCTACTCGGTTGGGGTAAACTATTGGGAGGATGAAGATGAAGAAGAACATAATAGTAGAAGCATTTACAATAGCAGCAGCAATATTAATAGCAACAGTAATGGCTATTAGAGGAACTGCAGCAGCAGTTCGGAGGAGGAGAAGGGGAGGGGGGAGTCGTGAGCTGGTAGTGGTGGTGGTGGTGGTGGTCGTAGTTGTGGTGGTCGTGGAGTAGTGGAGGTGGTGGTCGGGGTTGAAGATAATGGGGAAGGATGTGGTGTTGATCGTGAGGGTGGTCTTGACAGCTGTCAGTGGTGGTCGTGGTGTGGTGGTGGTTAACGGTGGTGGTCGTGGAGATGATGGAGGTGTTGGTCGGGATGAGGGTGAAGGTGGTGGCTGTCGTGGGTTGTGGTCGTGGAGATAATGGGGGTGGTAGTCGGGATGAGGGTGAAGGTGGTAGCTGTCGTTGAGGTGAGAGAGGAAGGAGATGGGAATGGTGGTGGTGGTGGTGTCATTGGTGATAGTGGTGGTGATGTTGGCTGATGGCGGTGGTGATATTGGCTGATGGAGGTGGTGAGGTTGGCTGATGGCGGTGGTGGTGATGTTGGCTGATAGTGGTGGTGATGGTGGTGATGATATTTTCGGGCTGGGGGGAGGAGGAGAATGGTGATGGTGAGGGTGGGGGTTTTATGAAGGAGGAGAGAAAGTAGGTGTAATAAAATAAAAGAGAGGTAATATATTTAATGAAGAGGGAGGGGCATTGGGATTAGGGCCGGCTGCTCCTAGGTGTTTCTAGGGAGTAGTGATGTTTCAAAATAAGAAAATGAGTGGTTATGATGTGTTTGAGTTTGAATGGAGGGTTGGGATGCATTGTAGGCACATATTGTTGTATAGTGCCATACAAAAAGGTGAGAGAAGAGGGGGTATGACCGGTCAAGCATGACAAAAGGGATATCTTTATTTGTCCCAACCAATAGAAGGTGGACACATGGCTAGCTATTTGCACAAAAGTTCCCAATAGTTTAGGACTTGCACAAAGAGAAAAAAGTGGATTAGATGTAGAAAATATCATATTTGGTGTATTGTAGTGGAGGAAATTGGTGTGTGGTATTTTTTATGAACCATGAGGGTGTGAGTGGGGGTTTGGGTTGGTGTTGGTTCTAGTTTTGGGTTAGGTTGAGTCATTGCACCAATTTAGTTAAAATTAGTGTCAATGGTGTTCTTTAATTAATTGAAAGTGCATAGGAATTCAAGTGGATGGGACACAAGTATCATGGACATAGTAGACTCGAAATAGATTATTGTTATAAATTGGGTTGCATAAAACGGGTCTAGATTGTGTCTCCAATTTTGATTGAAACGGACAAAGATGCAAAAGTTAGATTTATTTGGATTTAAAATTAGATAATTATGACGAATATTGTGAGACTAAAATGAAGCACAAGAGACGCTATATATAAGTTACACAAAGGTCAGAATGGAAGACTAGCACATTTAGGATAAGGGTGTAAAATTTGTTTGAAGGCAGAAGCTAGAGTAGCGCTCCAAATATCGAAACAACGGTAAGGTACACCAAGTGAATTAAATTAAAAGAGGCAAACTAATAACTCCATTAACTAATTCAAAATAACCATAAATGAATCATAATCCTAGATTTGGGTCAGGAGGTTTACATTGTCTCAAAAATATATTGGAAGAACTGATAACAAGTGCTAAGATGAAAGTAAGGGGACGAGCGATAATAGGACATAGGAACTACTCTGGATCGGGACCATAACCCTTAAACCAAACAAGGACCGGGCTTGTAGACCTTCACCCGAATAAAATTTAGCACTCTAACCACGCGTTGTGAAAATAAAACTAGAATAGCGAGCTATAATGAAAGTAGCATCATTCATTGCACGGACAAACATCTCTACTGCTTGCTACGATTAACTAGCTAGGGTTGTCACGGGCCTTAATTACTAAATGCATGTTTTAAGAATATTGCTACCACCGGCACTGCAGTCAACTAGGATGGCCAAGAGTACGCTTGTCTGGTAAAATTAAAAGTACATTCAACATCACTACCACATAACTTGTTACTTTATCAGAAACATAAATTTAACTTGTAAGCATAAACTTAAACTTGTGATTATAAACTTGCTTTATAAAGATAAACTTGTCTTGTAACATAAACTTGTATATAAACTTGTCTTGTAAGTGCCATAGCACACGTAAACTTGGTTAGTCATAGAGCCCTTGCCTAGTAGGGTTGGTCCATGCTGCATTGGGCCCTTAGAGATTGGGGTAGCCGGTAGCGCAATATTCTTCCCTCCCAATGATCTAGGTAAATCTTACCTTTTTTGATCATTACTAAATTATTTCAAGTTCTCGAGTCATGGACACTTGAGAACTCCCTAGAATGATAAGTCACGAGTATGAGCTTTTCACGAGTTACCGTATTCGTGGCACGCAATACATTGGACAATACTCACACTCGATTGTCCAATGCCAAATGCAATGGATTTTATAAACAAATATCTCCACGGTGTCATGGGGATTGTGAACATGCACATAAACTTGTCTTGTGAACTATAAGCAAAACTTGTCTGGTAACATAAGCTTGTATCAATATAAGGAAGCACACAGCAATAATCATAAAAAGAATTATTAAATGAACATAATTAAAAGGAACACAAAATGCGCACAAAGATTCCCGGCCGCATGGACTCACTAGCCGCATGAACCAACTGGCCGCATGGACGAGCTGCAACATGAACCAACTGGCCGCATGCAACAAGCCGCCGCATGACCCAACTAGCCGCATTGGTTAATTAGGCGCACGCTCAAAACAAAGTCTACTCTTGGGGATAAGTGTTAAGTGATGGGTCATCAGTTCGTGTCATAGAAGTGAGATAAAGTGATTGATGTGAGATATAGTAAAGTGTGTCAGAGAAAAGATAAAAGCATAAAAGGTGCACACACGAAAAGACATGCAAAGAAAGGACACATATGTCGCTTCTAAGTAAAATGACAAACCGGCCGCAAGGGCTTCTAGTCGCATGAGCTTCTGGCCACATGAGCTTCTCGCTCTATGGAAGATCCCATGCGTTCAGTGTTCTGTGCTTTCAACTTAGGGGCACATACGCAAAGATAGTCATGCACCTAACAAGATAGGCGTCACGCTGGAAGGGCGCATGAAGCTGGGCGCATGGAACTCCTTCATCCCAAAAATAACACAAACTTCATGGAAAAACTCCAAAAATCTGAAAACTTATTTTCTTCCTAAAAACTTTATTTTTATGCTAAATCAAGTAAAACAAAAGCCAAGTTGCACGAAATAAAATGCTCTAACATAAAGAATAACTAGTTTTCGAAAACACTAAGTTTTAATAGATCAAAACCAAAGAAAACTCCGTAAACCCATGAAAATCCTAAACTTAAAAACTCATATCTACTAAAATCTAACCACCAAAACCAAAAACTCCAAGAACTAAAAATGATGAGGAACATAAGAGAAATATTTTCTATCAAACACATTTTTAAAATATTATATATACAAAAAAATTGAAAATCAAGGCTTCACCATTAAGCAAGATGTACTTGCCTTGGGTGGCTCGTAGCCTCTACCTCTCACGGTTCAAGTCACAGCAACTTCTCCCTAGGGCTAGGGTTTAGCTAAAGGGAGCTTGAGGGAGAGGAGGAAGAAGGAAGCAAATAAAATGAAATGAGAAAATGAGTGAGGGGAGAGAAATACTCATATATATACTAAGAGTAGAGAAAGATGGTTTAGTCATGGGACAATCAAATAAACCGAATCAAGTGTCCATTCTACATACAGGTCCTAAATCGGGTTTATGGCAATGCCAATAAGTATTGTACTGGTCCTGGGTAGTCTCTCTCAACAACAACAAAATAGAATGACAGGAACCAACATAAGAAATACAGTATCAGGAAAAATTTAAATTCTAAAAATTCAAGAAATATCAAATCTAGAATCGGGTGTGACAATATGTGTTCTCGTTTGGATTTGGTCGTATGGACACTCTAGCCACACGATATTGTGGCCGCATACGTGCTTTCGTTTGGCCTTGGTCGGATGGACACTCTGGCTGCATGATGATGAGGCCGCATTGGTATATAGCCGCATGCAAGCTCTCGTCTGGCCTTGGTCGGATGGACACTCTGGCCGTATGATGACGAGGTCGCATAGGCATATAGCCACATATGAATGGGCACGTGACATGGCACATCTGTTGATACCATCAATGAGTTGATGTGACCTTTGTCTTTTTTTGAGCCATCATCTTCACGAATCTCGAAGCGTCTCAGTGTGACGAGTGATGTATCAGAGTCTGACAGTCATCGAATGCTGTGTCAGGGAAGTTTTATGCGGCCTTCCTGCTCTGTGACATAGAAGCATAAAAAATATGGATCCATCCGTCCAACACCTATGCGCCCCAAAGTAAAACTCAGAAGAGATCGGGTCGCAGAGTCACCCTGCAGCCCAGAAAGGCGACATCCATGCGTCCCTATCAGACGAAGTAACTATTAGCCGCAGATGGACTTGACGTGGCATCCTGACAACAGGATCATCTCTGACACAGAATTCTGACAAAAAAGATTTTCTGAACGCCTCGAAGGACGTGAACACGCTAAACGACAGAAGCCTCACGTCAGCATAAACTTTACTCTTGATAGGTGTGCAGCACCACGTGTACAGCACAACAAAGATCTCATGCGTCCCAGACTCCATGCATTCTATACGTCTCTGGCCCCATGCGTCCCATGTGTCTTTGGCCACATGTGTCCTAGACTCCATATAGACCAAATCTTATTGTTACAACTGAAGTAATTCTCTCCAACCAAGTGCGAACCACGTGCCAAACTAACCAAGTCACGCACATAAAGGACAAGAACCGCCAGAAGCTCCAGCAACAATAAAATCCCAACAAAATGTCCACGTGGTAGCTTATCCTGGATTCAACCCATACTATGCGCCCACAATTAAAATCGTATTCTGTTGAAGGAGCCCTATGCGGCCACTAAACAGAGGTATATGCAGCACATATAACCCATCAGCATTATGGCTATAAATAGAAGCAACTTGGAAGTCCCAAAGGTCGACTATTTTTTTCTGTTTCAGAGAGAGAGAAAGCATACCCCCCCCAGCCAGCTACATACGTGCACACAAGCTCAGGAGAGAGAAGAAATGAGAGCATCATCACTCCCTCATCGAACCGTCAATGAAGTAAAGGAGCCATCACAACGCTCTTTGTCCATCGTCACTACCTAGATTAAAATATTGTACTTAGATTGTCTGTCTAGGACCTCTTTGTACTTTTTTTAGTTTATTGATTAAATAAAGCTCTTTAGACTTTCGAATTTAATAGCAAATATGTGGTCGTTCTTGTCGCATAGAATATACTATGTGGCTTCTAGATCTTTGGTTGACCAGGCCGCATGTGGCTTCTCTATGACTTGGTTGTTCAGGCCGCATGTGGCTTCTCTACGGCTTGGTTGTTCAGGACGCATGTGGCTTCTCTGCGGCTTGGTTATTCTTTTGAGGGGGCATGACCTCTATGCGGCCTATATAATTTTTCATGCTTCTATAGACCCTTCTTGCCATAGTTGTAGCATATCACATTAGTCTTCGGCTTTGGCTTGAATTGAGCCGACTTCACCTTCAACTGGTTGAAGTCCTTCTTCTTCTTCTTGTAGGAAAATTTCTACTTTCCTTTAGAATTACTAGCATGTGTAACGCCCCGCTCCGAATGGTTACTTATGGAACACTTGCTACTTTGACTTGGTTGAGAATCGAGTCTCGGGGAAACCTTACCGCCAAATCAACACGGAAAAAATACAATGGAACCTTCCAATTGATGGAACGACTTCTATTGAAATAAGTCCAAGAGTTTTTGATTGTTGCTTTGCTTCTTGGTTTTGTGTTGTTTTGTGTTTTGTCTTGCTTTCGATGACTTGGTTTTCATGATTTTGCTTTTCTCGCTTGCGCATTCTTTTCGAATCGTAAGGGAAAGAGATCGAAGGATGCTAACCAAGTAATTGTTGTATTTTCAGGATGCATAACCAAAGTGTGAACATTGCATAAGGCTTTTCCATCCTCTCGTTCGATTCATTCGGTGAGTGGCTTAGGCCCTTCGATGAATCCTTTAGTCTGCACGCCTAATAAAAAAAATCTCTAGTTCACTTATAAATGTCGCCTCACTAAAAAGGTAAGCTAAAAAGAAGAAAAAGTATTGCATGCTTCAAGTATAGAACTGCTACCTTACTAGTTACATATTGAATGCTTATATGTCCCTTGTATGTTGTGAATTGAGTATTATTGCTGGAAAGCTCTGGACTTGATCTAGATAATGAGAAGAAGAGATAGACTTGCTTGTTCATTGTTCATCAGTTGCATGATAGCATATTTTTCTGATAGGAGCTTGCATTCATGCATTTGGTCAGGACAACTTGTACACAAGGTTTATCTCTCGAGCGGATCCTGGGGCACTGGGGATCGTTCGGCCTGGGAAAGATCTAGATACCCTGAGGCTTGAAGTCCTTACTTACGGAAGGGTAGACACGTCAATTAATGAGATGGGCTTGTACATCCCAACTACTAATCCCGTAGAGGGGGCCATCATGTAGTTAGGGCACATGCTAGGTTTATCTTCTTGCATACCTAACACCTGATGCCAAGATTGATTCATAAGTTTATCCATATATGCAAATTATGGCTAACGTGTGTGTCTGCTGCACGGATAACCGCCCGGCCGTAGGTAAGAATTATCATATGCATATGCTATCTATCGTCTATGTTTCCTTGCATGAATTGTTAAAAATAAACTAGACAACTAGAAAGATCACCTAATAATGCTAGCTTTATATGCTTACTTAGTGTGGATTTCTAAGGTGAGTTTCGCCATGGTAGTTCACCAGTACATGTGTAGTATTGACCCACGTTTGTGGGCAAATATCCAGGTACTGGATGCGAGAGCTTGGCAAGCATTCTGAATCAGTGTTAGCGCAACCTTCTGAGGGATCATGCGCGTGCTGCTTCCTTAGCTTTTCTCCCCAGTGGGCATCTCCTCTTTTCCTAGATGTTTTGTTATTTTGGTCCTACTAAAAGGATGTAATGTGTGGGCGTTGTGGCTAATTTTGGGAATGTAAAAAGAGTTGTAAGCCTTCTAAGACATATTTTGTAACTCAACCAAGCAAGCACTTTGTAATCCAAATCTTCAAGTATTCAATAAAAGAAAGTATTTTGTGCTCCTAGCAATGTGTTCAACTTTGGTTCTCTGCATTTACATTATGTGCCTATATATGTATATTTTCGTCTAACTTGTGTCTTGTGCAGGTATTTTGCCTGGTGCAAGCGCAACTTAGGCTTGCACGGCATCGCGCCCAAGCGAGGACGATCGGTTTGGTAGGGACCAAGCGAGGACGATCGGCCCTTACGGGACCGGGGCACGACAGGTGGTATCAAAGCACAACTTTATGCCCTTGGCCACTTCAAATATTGTTTTCGAAAATGATATAAGTTTTCAAGCGATTTCAAGTCCCGAATTTTAAAAATGGTTGCGAATCTATATAAGTAAATGGAAGGTGTTAATATCCCTAAGAGTATGAAAACCCAACGTCCCATGCAATAAGTCCATAAATACGTTATGAGACTAATGCAAGCTACTCTCTTTGCAGCAAGATGACTGTAACAAATAACCCAGGGACATCGCGTGCAGCAAGCGTGAGCGATGACCAAATCGATAGGCTGATTGCTATGTTTGAGAATCAGAATGAACGATATGCAGCCCAATAGAAACGGTTTGAAGCTCAGCAGCAACGGGCTGATGGTAGAGCCTTGTCACAACAACAGCAGCTTGACTCTCTGACTCAAATAGTGACAACACTGGTAGCCCACAGTGGTGCATCAGGAACCGTCGTGACAATTGTGACTGTCGCGACTGTGCCTCAGGTAGCAGGCTTAGCAGAAACTAACGAGCCTCGACGTGCAGACAGGAAGTCTACCTTTAAAGGTGTTGAGTTTCTGAAGTTGAACCCTCCGGAGTTTGAAGGCAAGACTGCGCCAGATAAGGTGATGGACTGGATCGCAAAGTTGGAAAGCTTGTTTGAGTTTAATTCAATACCTGCAAACAAGAGGGTGGTATGTGCAGACATGCAGCTGCGGTTACGTGCATATGACTGGTGGCAAATTAAGAAAGTAGATCTTGCCACAAAGCATCAGGATGGTAAGATCACTTGGAAAATGTTTAAGGATGCATTCATTGCACAATATCTTCCGCCAGCAGTAAAACAGAGAAAGGAAGATGAGTTTACCGAACTTAAGCAAGAGAGCATGTACGTCGAAGATTAAAAGTTGGAATTCTCTAAACTTGCTAAGTTCGCTAGCTCAATGATTCCAAATGAGGGGGCCCGTACACATTGGTTCATAAGAGGCTTAAACTATAACCTGAGAAAGGTTGTTATGAACTGAGAGTGTAAAACTTACATTCAAGCTTTTGAGGCAGTTGTACAGAATGAGCAGTTCATACCACGAAGTGCTTCGGAAAAGGCACCAGCTCCTCAAAATCCTTCTGCAAAAAGATACCATAATGGGGAAAGAAAGATAGAGGGCAAGCACCACTCAGGTCCAGAGTGTAGTTACTGTGGCAAATTGGGCCACACTGTGGATGTTTGTCGTGCTGCAAATAATGAGTGTTTTAACTATGGACAGAAAGGGCATCTGGCTATGAACTATCGAAATAAGAGGGTTCCGCCACCATACTGCAACAATATTACTGGTCATAATGAGACTCAGAACCCAGCCTCAGCTAGTGAACAAGCCGATCAACCTAGAAGAGCTAAAGTGTATCAGCAAAATATAGAACGTGACACTAGCGGGCACGATATTGGTGAGTCTGATTCCTTTGACCTCTTGATGCCTTGATTTTTGCCTCCTTGATCTCTTAAGTTTCGAGGATGAAACTTCTTCTCAGTGGGGTAGTATGTAACACCCTGTTTTGAACGGTTACTTATGGAACACTTGCTACTTCGACTCGGTTGAGAATCGAGTCTCGGGAAAACCTTAACGCCAAATCTGTCACGCCCCAAACTCCCGCAAGCCCAATAGTCCCCGCTGAACGTGAAATTACCACGTTGCAGCTCTCCCGCGGGACAATCGTTCTATTCGGGACGTGATGCCGTACGAGCCTGAAGTTGCGCTCGTACAAGGCGATGTTGTTAAACACGAAAGTTATCATCGAAACAACCAAGTTACAGCGGAAGCCAATTGTGTACCAAGCACACATCAGAGTATACGCAGCGAAGCTCACAATAGGGTCCAAATGAGATGCCCCGAGTCAATGCCACAAAGGCGATGAAATACTCTTGCTCTTTCTCTAGCCCATAAAGGTACTTACAGTTCATACATCTTGTCCCGTATATCCAAGCAGTGCCACTACGTCTGTGTACCTGAAATATTGCCCACAAACGTGGGTCAGTACACAACCGTACTGGTGAGCGGGGTAACCCACTCGCCTAAGCCGACACTAAGTAAAATAGTGAATGCAAACAGTTATATGGTGATCTTTCTAGTTGAATCCTAGATTCATTTCATGGCATATGGATGACATGCTAAGGAAAGCAGTAAAGCAGTTTAAGCATGCTAGCATTCAATCTCAAACCAAACGACAAGCATTTAATATATAGCCGACCCGTCTAACTCAATGTCATCACTTGCACGATAACATATCGAACCATCAGTCTCGCCTCGATATCCATCCAGAACCAAAGTTTATATATCCCACTCTTGAGTGCACACTCTTGCCGAGGCAAGGTGGCCGCGCCTACACGATGCACAAACCAACCAAAGTAAAGCAAGCCAACATCTATTCTTATATGAAGTCACTGGCCAAAGGCCATAAAGGACGTTGATCGGACAGATCAAATGCGGTTCTATTCGAAACAGCGCTAAGTAGCTAACCCACCTGAATCGCATCCAACCGCTGGCACCGCGCCCAAGATGCGTTACCCAAATTGTCTCCTCTATGGCCGAACGGTCCCGGTGCCCCGGAGCACCCGTTCGAGGAAACCAAACCCTGTGCCACCCAGGTTGTCCGTGACTATGCAGACACGTAGGTATGACGAGAGGATCGAACATTCTCGCCCCACCAAGCGATCCTAGACTCGTTCCATCGATAATCCAACCAACACATCCATAACCATTCTTCCAACATGTCCTTCCAAGAACCCAAATCTCGACCTCAAAACATAGCCCGAGGCATCAAAATATCAAGTGTTTCATAAGCACGAAGCCTCTTCTCAACACAATCCAAATTGGTGCAACACCTATGCTCGAAGCAAAACCCATGGCACAATGCCGTTTCAGTGGCACAATGCCCCATTCGTGGCACGATGCCCCATCAAGCGGCACAACACCCTCGCCGATGCAGTTGTTCGGTTTTGAACCATAACTGCTCGCTTTGCAAGACAAAGCGACCAAGTGATACCCGTGCACGGATGCACGCTCGCTCGCCCAAATCTCAATGTTCCCAATCTCTTAATGCATCATTCCAACTGTCCAAGCATAATCCCAATTATCCAACCAACTGCCTCAAATGTAATATTCCAACTCTAGCTCCAACTATCCAACGCGCAAACCAAATCAAGCCACAATCCTACCAAGCCAATGGCGTACACTCTATGCACGCCTCAGTGTAGTGATTCCCAATGTTTCAGCCCAAGTGTTTCAAGCCTTTTACGTGTTTTCCATATTATTAGGCATGAAGGAGTAGAGGAGAAGGAAAAGAGCCCACTCACAATGATTGATCCCGTTAGGCATCCTGTCCTGCCGATACGGCCAATCCCTTGAACCCGTGGTCCGATGCAAGCGCGATCTACTCAACTGGTATGACCGTGCGAGCAGGCCGTGCTCTACAAATCATCCGACCAATCGGACTAAGGAAGATGGCATTATCATTCCAACTCAGCTATCTCAGTACTGCTCTGAACGAACACCTGATTTCCATCGAACCCGCTAGCCATCTGCACATTGAAACCAACTCGATTAATCCTTCTTCCCGAAATCTGACATTTCAAATATAACCAGCATTTGATTCATTCAGTCCGACTCAGCGTAACGCTCCGAGTGGTTGCGGGGCATTACATAATATACCACTTAGAATCAGGTTCGTCCACGAACCGTGCTGGTACTCATTCCTATCGCATGCCATAATCCAATTCCATAGATCTGCTCTATGCAACTTATCATATTCACTATTTCTGACACAACATCTCGTTCTGCTGAACGCTCGAATAAATTTTACGAATTCCCACATCCTCCTTGCAGCTCAACCCAAATTTCTCGTATCGCTTAGTTTTGGATCGTACATATATTTAAGGCGTCCCTAAAATACATACATTTCAGCCGAGCTTTGCGATAGCAAATTTGAACAAGTTACAAGGGTATCTTTATGTTCGAGGCGTCCATTTGCTTTGCTCCCAATTGGACCAAATCATGATTTCCATTCCAACACATTCGCTCGAGAACTATCCTCAATTATGTAGATTTTCTACCGACTCAATGAGTTCGCGTTCCAGCTCAATTCATCCCACTATTTCTGAAATCAGTACTAGCAACATCTCCAAATATTATCTCGTGCACCGAACAATTCTCACAACTGATCTACCCCAGCTATGCGACTTACCCAAATATCAACTTGCTTAGATCAGCTCAGTCCAACACATTTCCTGCCATCTCAATATCTCCCAGGGTGAACATCTATATTGAGGTTCGTGTGATCCACGAAGATTTCGCCGCCACGCCAAAGGGATTTGTGTCGCCACGATTTCAACGTGGACACACTCGCCACAATTCTTAGGTTGCGCATGAAATAGTTCTTCGCGCTGCTTCCACTGCCTCGAAGCATAGAATATCACCTTCGCCTTCCGAATGAGCACGCTTCCCAGACTAAGTTCCGACGCATCTTGTAAATCTGAGGCAAATCTGTCCCTTCCAGTATTCGCAAGGATTTGATCTGAACGAGCCGCTGCTTTAACTTCACGAGCTAGTTTCACAGTCGTCAATTCATATGAATGCTATTCCCTTCCAGGGCACGATGAGTCAGAGGCGATGCCATCGATAAAAATCTGCGACTCTGAATCTCATCAGTTGACAAGGCTACTTCCACCATCGCTTCGATCTTCCGGCTGTATCTTCAGCTGAAGGCTATCCCAAGGATCTCTCAAATCTAACACTCAGTCAATAAGCCAAATCTCATTGCCCTCGACGCATTCCCAAATACGCCGCCTCAAGGGTCGTTCTATGGGTCTACCATATTCATATCCGATTCAGCGGGCAAGTCGCTAGGGTCGGCTGTCCCGAAGCTACGCTTGATAATTGTAATCATCACGATGGACAGTTACTATAAACCATGCCATATCTCATCTGCAAATTCGAATAAAATCCAACCATTCACCCGAGCGAAGTTCCGAATCCGAGAACCACGCTCGTTGAAACCTTATTCCATCAATCCGCCGTTCTGTCCTGAATCTATCAAATTTTCCGAACTGCCATGTTCGTCTTCTCGCACTACCACTGCAAAGATTTCCGAAACTCAAGACTTGCTCCAATTCTTATCCCTTTGCCGCATTCTACAATGCACGTCCAACTTGCTCAAACCGTACAGTGATTTGCTCCGACGTTGCTCCTACGTTTAGCTATCTTCAAAAGTCTGTCAGCCACAAATTCTTGCCTTTAGTTGTTGCCTCAATCCGTCCACGCCTTCCGGAGAATCCGTCTTACTGTCGTTGCACCATCTTGCCCAAAATTCTATTTCCGCTAAACCTGAGTCAACTTCACGAGCAGCAACATCCAAAATCTTTCAAGTTTGTGTGAATCCATCTCATTGTCCCTCCAGACCAATATCGTGTTTCTTTGCTCAACCAACAGCTCAAATATGTCGCCCAAAATCGTAGTTCGTGCTCGCTATCATTTGATTCACCCATTGCTCGTTCAAGCGCATCCCAGTTGTTCGTTCCGATCTCGTCCATCACTTAAGCCCAACGATGCTTTCATTTGCATCAGTCCGTTCACAATATGCTCAACTCAATATTCGCTTGCTCTATTTTCATTCTTCCCACTATACCGACTTTCACTCACCAGCTTGTATTCTCGATTCACGAGTCCGTTCAGGAAATTTCCATTGAATGTCCAACCAAAATGTTTCCAATGCCTTGCTCAAAATATGGTATCCCATATACCACTCCGAATCAAGTCGCTACTCGTATTACAATTTCCTTCACAGATCCAAGATCCGTTCGAACCATCCCTTATGCATAATCATGCCTTTCCCAATTCGAGTCTGACACAAAACTCAGGCAACGCTTGAATTATCCAACTGTTTCTCAACCCGTCTGATACCTTCTCAACACGAGCAATCGTGCAATGATCGTCTTCCAAATAGTCCAACCCAATATCCAACGGTTTCACACTTTTGTTGTACGAGCAACTCGTACCAACTTATCCATATATTCTCGAGCCAAACTCAAACATGCTCAACCGATGCGGCACAGCCAAAATTTCAACTTCTATCCAACACAATCGCTTGACGAGCAACTCGTTCAAGGATCTAATCTCTTCGAATGTTTCTACTCAAAACATGCCGCATAACCAAATCTTGTTAGCCAACCAACTGATCCATTGAGGCAAATCAGAAACTCCCAGATGATAAGCTAAGCCAACCCAACGAAAGCCCACACTTGTTGCACAAATGCAACAACGCCACCCAACTTGATGCACGAATGCAACAACGCCTAACGAGGCTAAACGATCCTACGAAAACCAACCAAGGCAACCCAACAAAGAATAATATGCAGCCACAACTAGCAATAAATAGACTTATTGCATGAAACATCCGATGCGGCACCGAGTAGAGTCAAGATCTAGACGACACGCGGAAGCTATTTAGAGTTTGTGATGAAGCGAAGGACCAAGTCCGAGAAAATGAACCAGGCGCTCTAATACCAATTTGTCACGCCCCAAACTCCCGCAAGCCCAATAGTCCCCGCTGAACGTGAAATCACCACGTTGCAGCTCTTCCGCGGGACAATCGTTCTATTCGGGACGTGATGCCGTACGAGCCTGGAGTTGCGCTCGTACAAGGCGATGTTGTTAAACACGAAAGTTATCATCGAAACAACCAAGTTACAGCGGAAGCCAATTGTGTACCAAGCACACATCAGAGTATACGCAGCGAAGCTCACGATAGGGTCCAAATGAGATGCCCCGAGTCAATGCCACAAAGGCGATGAAATACTCTTGCTCTTTCTCTAGCCCACAAAGGTACTTACAGTTCATACATCTTGTCCCGTATATCCAAGCAGCGCCACTACGTCTGTGTACCTGAAATATTGTCCACAAACGTGGGTCAGTACACAACCGTACTGGTGAGCGGGGTAACCCACTCGCCTAAGCCGACACTAAGTAAAATAGTGAATGCAAACAGTTATATGGTGATCTTTCTAGTTGAATCCTAGATTCATTTCATGGCATATGGATGACATGCTAAGGAAAGCAGTAAAGCAGTTTAAGCATGCTAGCATTCAATCTCAAACCAAACGACAAGCATTTAATATATAGCCGACCCGTCTAACTCAATGTCATCGCTTGCACGATAACATATCGAACCATCAGTCTCGCCTCGATATCCATCCAGAACCAAAGTTTATATATCCCACTCTTGAGTGCACACTCTTGGCGAGGCAAGGTGGCCGCGCCTACACGATGCACAAACCAACCAAAGTAAAGCAAGCCAACATCTATTCTTATATGAAGTCACTGGCCAAAGACCATAAAGGACGTTGATCGGACAGATCAAATGCGGTTCTATTCGAAACAGCGCTAAGTAGCTAACCCACCTGAATCGCATCCAACCGCTGGCACCGCGCCCAAGACGCGTTACCCAAATTATCTCCTCCATGGCCGAACGGTCCCGGTGCCCCGGAGCACCCGTTCGAGGAAACCAAACCCTGTGCCACCCAGGTTGTCCGTGACTATGTAGACACGTAGGTATGACGAGAGGATCGAACATTCTCGCCCCACCAAGCGATCCTAGACTCGTTCCATCGATAATCCAACCAACACATCCATAACCATTCTTCCAATATGTTCTTCCAAGAACCCAAATCTCGACCTCAAAACATAGCCCGAGGCATCAAAATATCAAGTGTTTCATAGGCACGAAGCCTCTTCTCAACACAATCCAAATTGGTGCAACACCTATGCTCGAAGCAAAACCCATGGCACAATGCCGTTTCAGTGGCACAATGCCCCATTCGTGGCACGATGCCCCATCAAGCGGCACAACACCCTCGCCGATGCAGTTGTTCGGTTTTGAACCATAACTGCTCGCTTTGTAAGACAAAGCGACCAAGTGATACCCGTGCACGGATGCACGCTCGCTCGCCCAAATCTCAATGTTCCCAATCTCTTAATGCATCATTCCAACTGTCCAAGCATAATCCCAATTATCCAACCAACTGCCTCAAATGTAATATTCTAACTCTAGCTCCAACTATCCAACGCGCAAACCAAATCAAGCCACAATCCTACCAAGCCAATGGCGTACACTCTATGCACGCCTCAGTGTAGTGATTCCCAATGTTTCAGCCCAAGTGTTTCAAGCCTTTTACGTGTTTTCCATATTATTAGGCATGAAGGAGTAGAGGAGAAGGAAAAGAGCCCACTCACAATGATTGATTCCGTTAGGCATCCTGTCCTGCCGATACGGCCAATCCCTTGAACCCGTGGTCCGATGCAAGCGCGATCTACTCAACTGGTATGACCGTGCGAGCAGGCCGTGCTCTACAAATCATCCGACCGATCGGACTAAGGAAGATGGCATTATCATTCCAACTCAGCTATCTCAGTACTGCTCTGAACGAACACCTGATTTCCATCGAACCCGCTAGCCATCTGCACATTGAAACCAACTCGATTAATCCTTCTTCCCGAAATCCAACATTTCAAATGTAACCAGCATTTGATTCATTCAGTCCGACTCAGCGTAACGCTCCGAGCGGTTGCGGGGCGTTACAAAATCAACACGGACAAAATACAATCAAACCTTCCAATTGATGGAACGACTTCTATTAAAATAAGTCCAAGAGTTTTTGTTGGTTGCTTTGCTTCTTGGTTTTGTGTTTCTTTGTGTTTTGTCTTGCTTTCGATGACTTAGTTTTCATGATTTTGCTTTTCTCGCTTGCGCGTTCTTTTCCAATCGTAAGGAAAAGATCAAAGGATACTAACCAAGTAATTGTTGAATTTTTAGGATGCATAACCAAAGAGTGAACGTTGCATAAGGCTTCCCCATCCTCTCGTTCGATTCATTCAGTGAGTGGCTTAGGCCCTTCGATGAATCCTTTAGTCTGCACGCCTAACAAAAGAATCTCTAGTTCACTTGTAAATGTCGTCTCACTAAAAAGGTAAGCTAAAAAGAAGAAAAAGTATTGCATGCTTCAAGTATAGAACTGCTACCTTACTAGTTACATATTGAATGCTTATATGTCCCTTGTATGCTGTGCATTGAGTATTATTGCTGGAAACCTCTGGACTTGATCTAGATAATGAGAAGAAGAGATAGACTTGCTTGTTCATTATTGCATGATAGCATATTTTTCTGATAGGAGCTTGCATTCATGCATTTGGTCAGGACAACTTGTGCACAAGGTTTATCTCTCGAGCAGTTCCTTGGACACTGGGGATCGTTCGGCCTGGGAGAGGTCTAGATACCCTGAGGCTTGAAGTCCTTACTTACGGGAGGGTAGACACGTCCATTAGTGAGATGAGCTTGTATGTCCCAACTGCTAATCCCGTGGAGGGGACCATCATGTAGTTAGGGCGCATGCTAGGTTTACCTTCTTGCATACCTAACACCTGATGCCAAGATTAATTCATAAGTTTATCCATATATGCAAATTGTGGCTAACTTGTGTGTCTGCTGCAGGAATAACCGCTCGACTGTGGGTAAGAATTATCATATGCATATGCTATCTATCATCTATGTTTCCTTGCTTGAATTATTAAAAAGAAACTAGACAACTAGAAAGATCACCTAATAATGCTAGCTTCATATGCTTACTTAGTGTGGATTTCTAAGGTGAGTTTGGCCACGGTTGCTCACCAGTACATGTGGTAGTACTGACCCACGTTTGTGGGCAAATATCCAGGTACTGGATGCGAGAGCTTGGCAAGCATTCTGAATCAGTATTAGCGCAACCTTCCGAGGGATCGTGCTCGTGCTGCTTCCTTAGCTTTCCTCTCCAGTGGGCATCTCCTCTTTTGCTAGATATTTTATTATTTTGGTCCTACTAAAAGAATGTAATGTGTGGACGTTGTGGCTAGATTTGGGAATGTAAAAAGAGTTGTAAGCCTTCTAAGACATATTTTGTAACTCAGCCAAACAAGCACTTTGTAATCCAAATCTTCAAGTATTCAATAAAAGAAAGTATTTTGTGTTCATATCAATGTGTTCAACTTTGGTTCTCTGTATTTATATTTCGTGCCTATATATGTATATTTTCGTCTAACTTGTGTCTTGTGCAGGTATTTGCCTGGTGCAAACGTAATTTAGGCTTGCACGGCATTGCGCCCAAGCGAGGACGATCGATTCGGTAGGGACCAAGAGAGGACGATCGGCCCTTACGAGACCGGGACACGACAGGTGGTATCAGAGCACGGATTTATGCCCTTGGCCTCTTCAAATATCGTTTTCAAAAATGATATAAGTTTTCAAGCGATTTCAAAAGTCTTGAATTTTAAAAATGGTTACGAATCTATATAAGTAAATAGAATGTGTTAATGTCCCTAAGAGTATGAAAAACCAACGTCCCATGCAATAAGTCCATAAATACGTTATGAGACTAATGCAAGCTACTCTCTTTTGCAGCAAGATGACTGTAACAAGTAACCCGGGGACATCGCGCGCAACAAGCGTGAGCGATGACCAAATTGATAGGCTGATTGCTATATTTGAGAATCAGAATGAACGACATACAGCCCAACAGGAATGGTTTGAAGCTCAGCAGCAAGCTGATGCTAGAGCCTTGGCACAACAACAGCAGCTTGACTCTCTAACTCAAATAGTGACAACACTGGTAGCCCAGAGTGGTGCATCGGGAACCGTCGCGACACTTGTGACTGTCGCGACTGTGCCTCAGGGAGCAGGCTTAGCAGAACTAACGAGCCTCGACGTACAGCCAGGATGTCTACCTTTAAAGGTGCTGAGTTTCTGAAGTTGAACCCTCAGAGTTTGAAGGCATGACTGCGCTGGATAAGGTGATGGACTGTATCACAAAGTTGGAAAGCTTGTTTGAGTTTGCTTTAATACCTGCGAACAAGAGGGTGGGGTGTGTGGACATGCAGTTACGGTTATGTGCACATGACTGGTGGCAAATTAAGAAAGTAGATCTCGCCACAAAGCATCAGGATGGTAAGATCACTTGAAAAATGTTTAATGATGTATTCCTTGCACAATATCTTCCACTAGCAGTAAAACAAAGAAAGAAAGATGAGTTTACCGAACTTAAGTAAGGGAGCATGTCCGTCAAAGATTATGAGTCAGAATTCTCTAAACTTGCTAAGTTTGCTAGCTCAATAATTCCACATAAGGGGGCCCGTACACATCGGTTCATAAGAGGCTTAAATGATAACCTGAGAAAGGATGTTATGAACCGAGAGTAAAAAGCTTATATCCAAGTTTTTAAGGCAGCTGTACAGAATGAGCAGTTTATACCACGAAGTGCTCCGGAAAAGGCACTAGCTCCTCGAAATCCCTCTGCAAAAAGATACCATAATGGAAAAAGAAAGATAGCGGGCGAGCAGCGCTCAGGTCTAGAGTGCAGTTACTGTGGTAAATTGGGCCACACCGTGGATGTTTGTCGTTTTGCAAATAACGAGTGTTTTAACTATGGACAGAAAGGGCATCTGGCTGTGAACTGTCGAAACAAGAGGGTTCCGCCATCATACCGTAACAACAGTACTAGTCAGAATAAAACTCATAACCCAGCCTCAGCTAGTGAACAAGCCAATCAACCTAGAAGAGCTAGAGTGTATCAGCTGAATATAGAACGTGACACTAGCGGGCACGATACTGGTGAGTCTGATTCCTTTGACCTCTTGATGCCTTAATTTTTGCCTCCTTGATCTCTTAAGTTTCGAGGACGAAACTTCTTCTCAGTGGGGTAGTATGTAACGCCCCGCTCTGAACGGTTACTTATGAAATACTTGCTACTTTGACTCGGTTGAGAATCGAGTCTCGAAAAAACCTTACCGCCAAATCACCACGGACGAAATGCAATAAAACCTTCCAATTGATGGAACAACTTCTATTAAAATAAGTCCAAGAGTTTTTGTTGGTTGCTTTGCTTCTTGGTTTTGTGTTTCTTTGTGTTTTGTCTTGCTTTCGATGACTTAGTTTTCATGATTTTGCTTTTCTCGCTTGTGCGTTCTTTCGAATCGTAAGGGAAAGATATCGAAGGATGCTAACCAAGTAATTGTTGCATTTTTAGGACGCATAACCAAAGAGTGAATGTTGCATAATGCTTTCCCATCCTCTCGTTTGATTCATTCGGTGAGTGGCTTAGGCCCTTCGATGAATCCTTTAGTTTGTATGCCTAATAAAAGAATATCTAGTTCACTTGTAAATTTTGCCTCACTAAAAAGACAAGCTAAAAGGAAGAAAAAGTATTGCATGCTTCAAGTATAGAACTGCTACCTTACTAGTTACATATTGAATGCTTATATGTCCCTTATATGCTGTGCATTGAGTATTATTGCTGGAAACCTCTGGACTTGATCTAGATAATGAGAAGAAGAGATAGACTTGCTTGTTCATTGTTCATAACTAGCATGATAGCATATTTTTCTGATAGGAGCTTGCATTCATGCATTTGGTCAGGACAACTTGTGAACAAAGTTTATCTCTCGAGCGGTTCCTTGGACACTGGGGATCGTTCGGCCTGGGAGAGATCTAGATACCCTGAGGCTTGAAGTCCTTATTTCCGGGAGGGTAGGCACGTCGATTAGTGAGATGGGCTTGTACGTCCCAACTGTTAATCCCGTGAAGGGGACCATCAAGTAGTTAGGGCGCATGCTAGGTTTACCTTCTTGCATATCCACTACTAGAATAAGCGGGATTAGCGACATTTTTTAGCGACTCCATGTAAAAATGTCGCTAATTGGCAACATTTAGCAACGTTTAGCTACTTTTATTCAGTTTTTAAAATATTAGTCGCTATAAGTTCAATTTTGGTCGCTACACGTCGCTAAGATATCTAAATTAGCGACGTTTAACGACGTATATAGCGACGTTTATATTAAAAATATTTAGCAACGTATTTAGCGACGTCATTAACGTCGCTAAAGTTTAATTTAGCGACGTCTTTTTTTGTCTTCGCTAAACGTCGCTAAAATTTTGTTAATTAGGGCTCGGTTTCGTTTTTCCCCATCTATCAAAAATTCAAAACGAAAAAAAAATCCCCCGCCCCCGCTCCATCGACCGCCTGCTCCGTCGACCTCCTCTCTACCGCGACTACTCCGGCATCCCCCTCCTCCTCCTCGAGCTCTAGGTAAACCCTAACTCTCTCTCTCTCTCTCTCTCTCTCTCTCTCTCTCTCACAGAACACATGTGACACTAACACAGACATGACACACACACACACACAGTGACACAGACACGGCACACATACACACTGACACAGACACAATAAGGACCTAGGGTTAGGGTTAGGTTTTTTGACATGGGGTTAGGGTTAGGGTTAGGTTTTTTGACATGGGGTTAGGGTTCGGTTCGAGAGCAAATGGAACTCTGTAGCACAGTATACAGACATCCAAACTAAGTTAAAAAAGATCCCACCGACTCCAAAATACTGGGGAAGGAAGCGGATTGGTAACCTCCAGGAAGAGATTAAGAAGGGGAGAACAAATTACTCAATCTTCAAAAGCTTCCACATACTGATGCTACTCAATCTTCAAAAGCTTCCATATACTGAATTTTGACCAATTTCACTTTGCAATGTCATCTACAAGGCTATTACCAAAATCTTGGCTAATGGGATTCGATCCATCCCCCACAAATTGATATCTCCATTCCAAAATGCCTTTGTCCCTGGAAGGCAAATATGTGACAATGTGATAATAGATTTACCAGGATCCAAATTCCCTCAGGGTTAAGGTATAGACAAGTATCAGGTAGGTATTCACCGGTCACTTGTTGCATGCCAATACAGCCCTTAACTGATACTGTAATATCAGGGATTTAATTGGCAAGTGTGATCAGTGCAGTACAGTTCAATTAGAGTAAAAGTATGTATTATATCAGTTATGAAATGAAAGTATTACTTATTTTAGACTTTGATAAATGGTCAATTATTTTGAATATTGCTTATTTTAGACTTTGATAAATGAAAGTATGTATTATATCAGTTATAATTTTTATAGTACGGTTAAGTTATGAAGTTAGGTGATAAACTACTGTATGTAATGATTTATATGATACATACTGTCAATTTTGCAGAAGTATCTAGAAATGGATATGAATTACTATCTGTGTCATCGTTCGTGGATGTACAACCGTCATCCTGATGACATGTGCGGTGTACGGAATGAATTTATTGAGGGTGTACAGCAGTTCCTGCAGTTCGCCAAGGCGTTTCCTCAGTAAATGGACGATACCAAAATTAAGTGTCCGTGTATGAGATGTCGCAACAGGAAATATCATCCAGAAGTGGAAGTTATATATCATTTATACTCGAAGGGCTTCACGCCGAATTACTATCAGTGGACCGCGCACGGAGAACTTGTATCTCTAGCATCGGAGTCAGAACCCTATGTGGAGCCGTATATGGAAGTCCACGACCACGATGCTTACGACGACGGGTTGGTGAACATGGTTTATGATGCGGCGGGGCCTAGTTTCAATCCGGACAATTATGATACGGCGGGACCTAGTTTCAATCCGGACAATTATGATGCAGCTGAGGAGGCACCGAATGTCGATGCTGTAAAGTTTATAGAGTTGTTGGAGAATGCAAGGACTCCACTATATCCTGGTTGTGAGGATCATTCACCGTTGGAGGCGGTTACAAGATTATTGAGCATCAAGTCCAATTTTAACATGTCGTAAGAATGCTATAATCGACTGCTCGATTTGATTATAAAGATCTTGCCCGAGGGTGCAAAGTTGCCTAAATACTTCTATCGATCTAAGAGGATGGTGAGATCGCTTTGGATGGGATACAAAAAAATTAATGCATGTCGCAACGGGTGCATGTTGTACTACAAAGACGACAAGGATGAAGATGAGTGCAGATTCTGTGGTGCTGATCACTACAAGGCCACTGTTAGAGGAAAGTCTGTTGGTGCAAGGAAGCCTACCGATTCGATGCACTACTTGCCTTTGACGCCGCGGTTGTAGCGGTTGTTTATGGTTAAGGAGACTGCAAAAAACATGAGTTGGCACAGGCAAAAACAGATCGAAGAAGTATTGGATCATCCATCCGATGGAGAAGTATGGAAGCACTTTGATCGAGAGTATCCACATTTTACCGAGGAAGCGCGTAATGTCAGATTGGGGCTCTCCTCTGACGGTTTTGCCCCATTCGGACTTTCGGGCTCCCAGTATTCGTGTTGGCCTGTGATCGTCACTCCGTACAATCTACCGCCTTGGATGTGCATGAAGACTCCGTATATGTTCCTAACCGTTATTATCCCAGGTCCGAACAATCCGAAGAGGAACATCGATGTGTATTTACAGCCTTTGATAGATGAGTTGAATCAGCTGTGGGAAGTAGGTGCCAACACGTACGATGTTTCTAGAAAGCAGAATTTTCAGATGAGCGCAGCACTTATGTGGACCATCAACGACTTTCCGGCCTATAGAATATTATCGGGATAGAGCACCCATGGTCGTCTCTCATGTCCGTATTGTATGGACCGTACTCAAGCTTTCCGTTTGAAACACGGAGGCAAACCGTGCTTCTTCTATTGTCATCGACAATTTTTGCCGAAGGATCATCCGTACCGGAGGAACCGGAATGCTTTTTATACGGGAGTTATGGAGAAGGCCAATCCACCGCCAAGGTGGCCCGGATGCACGATATGGAAAGAGATAAAAGATTTACCACGTGCTATCGAAGAGCCTGCTAAGGGGTACAAGTGTGACATATTTGGTCGCACCCATAACTGGACGAAGAGGAGTATATTCTGGGATCTGCCATATTGGAGCACCAATCTGATCAGACATAACCTTGATGTCATGCATATCGAGAAGAATGTGTTTGATAACATAATTAATACTGTAATGGAGGTAAAGGGGAAGACGAAAGATAATCCGAAGGCCAGGTTGGACTTAGAAGAAATATGTAGACGTCCTGCATTGCATTTGATAGAGGAGGGGAATGGAAAGTTAAAGCAACCTAAGTCAGTTTTTTCACTGGAGAAAGAAGATAAATGTAGACTTTGTAGGTGGATTCAGGGTCTAAAGTTTCCAGACGGGTATGTGTTGAACTTGAGAAGATGCGTCGACCTCAAGGAGAACAAACTGGTGGGTATGAAGAGCCACGATTGTCACGTATTCATGGAGAGGTTAATTCCGATTGTATTTCAGAAATTCTTACCGCATGTCGTTTGGGACCCATTGACAGAGCTGAGCATATTCTTCAGAGATCTTTGTTGTACTAAGTTGCTCGTCGATCGTCTAAAAAAGCAAGAGAAGGACATTGTGGTAACACTATGTAAGCTCGAGAAGGTGTTTTCTCCTGGATTCTTCGACTCTATGGAGCATTTGCCAATTCATCTTTCCTATGAGGTACGTGTTGGTGGTCCTGTCGGTTATCGGTGGATGTACCCCTTCGAGCGGCATCTGAATCACCTAAAGAGAAAGGTGAAAAATAAGGCACGGGTTGAGGGCTCTATTTGTGAAGCTTATGTTCTCGAGGAGATTACAAACTTTTGCTCGACGTATTTCAAACCGCATGTAGCTACTAATAGGACGAAAGCTCCGAGAAATGATGACGCATATCAAGAATCTAATGATGCAATACTCAAAGTATTCAATGCGTCTGGAAAGCCTTCGGGAAAAATGAAGAAGAGATATTTGAATGACGATGAGCTAAGGGCTGCTCAATTGTATATATTACTCAATTACGACGAGGATAAAATGGAGAAGCTAGAGGGATAAGTAATTAATACGTCCATGTTTACACATCTCAATGTAATAGTATAAGATACTGCTACTAATCAACAGTTGCTTCATTATTTTTTAGCACATATAATGATGAATTGAGGTTGGTTAGACCCTACATAACAGACGAAGAAGTAGAACAAGATATGAGATGCCATTTTCCTTCTTGGTTGAGCGCATATATAAGATGCTTGGTAATTACTTTTTATTTTTGCACTTGCAAAACAAATAACTTACTATCGCTACTTTGGTATTTAGGTCGATCGTCTAATAACACCCGAGACTGAATCTATTAGAACTCTAGCCAAGGGACCAATTACTGTCGTAAAAATATGGCCAAGTTTCTGTGTGAATGGGTTCAGGTTCAAGTCAACAAATGCTCCTATCAGAGACAACTTTCTGGATCTTGATTCCACGAAAAATAGTTGTTTGTGTATCAAATCTTCGAACTACAAAGATGTCAATCCGGGCAATGATTTTTTTGGCATCTTACGAGAGATTGTGGAGTTGAAATATAATTATGGCACAGAACCTGCTAATATCGTGCTATTCAGGTGTGAATGGTTTGATCCGATTCAAGATCAAGGTTGGAAAATTGACAAGCATGGCCTTGTGGATATAAACTACAAGCGTAGATATCAAGGATACGAACTATTTGTCCTATCAAGTCAGGCTCAGCACATGTACTTCACAACTTATCCTAGACGGGGGACAGCGAGGTCGGATTGGTGGGCAGTATGCAAGACTAAAGCTAGAAATACCTTTGACATTGACGAAATAACTTATCAGGAGGACGATCTACCTCTTGTAACAAATATTGTAGATGTGGACTCAACGGAAGTTACTCATTACACGAGTAATAATGTAGAAGATGTAGAATTATCCGAAGAGAAAGACGAAGTAGATAAAAGTGAAGACGAGGAAGAGGAAGAGGAGGACGAGGAAGAGGAAGAGGAGGACGAGGAAGGCGAACAAGATAAATTTTCTGAAGATGATTGAAAATAAAATATATTGCATGTAGAATGTAACTATATTTTGATTGTAGAATGTAGATCAAGGTTGGAAAATTAACGAAGTAGAATATAACTATATTTTGACTGTAAAATATATTCCATTAACGAATATATGTATTATATTTTGACTGTAGAATGCTTTGAGATAGAGATATGCATCACATTTCGACTGTAGAATGTACTATATATTTGTGTTTCTCTATATTCATCATATGTTGTTATCAGATATGACAGGATGACGCAGAGGATTCGGCAGGTCCCGAGGTAGACAGAATGCTCCTCCGGTACTACCTACTGTGGGTTCCGGATCATCGTCGCCCAGTACTCCAATATATCGATCACTCACATCTCCGACTGTTGGGACGAGTAGTTCTAGGCGTGATAGTACACCCTCGTCCAGCGTTCCTCCTGCTGACGGAACCATGGGGACAGATGAGCATGTCGAGGAGGTCGTGCCCACGTTGTCCC
The DNA here is from genome assembly GCA_036927795.1 of Iris macrosiphon. NCBI lineage: Eukaryota > Viridiplantae > Streptophyta > Magnoliopsida > Asparagales > Iridaceae > Iris > Iris macrosiphon. Next base: position 40,377,551 of record JAYESA010000009.1, on the reverse strand, counting down.
AGCATCAGCAAGATCCTCCATGCGCACCTCCGGAGGAGACGAGTACAGAGATTTGGGCCGATGGTACAAAGTAAGTCAATTAGATGGTTTAGTATAATATATATCGTGTATTTCTTTATTCATCGTATATTAACTTTTTCAGTATTCTAAATTATTATCTCTGTATAGATATCGTCCATCGTCGGTTCAGAGACGCCTGGGCCAATTTCTGAGGAACAACTACGGTGGCCCTTGGATCAACTACTCTGAGGCTCCGGAGGAGAGGAAGGCATTCTGGTTTACGCACTTCCAGGTAAAAGTATATTAAATAAATCCTCTAATTTATGTATATTATATAACTTATCCGTGATGCTCACTTACTAAATTATTTATTGTAGCAAACATATTTTTATCCTCCGCACCGGGCCGAGTTGATCGAGCGGCTCTTTCCGACCGTTGCCGCCAAGCTTATCCGAGATGTTCTAGATGACCAGAAGGCTCGTGATCGTACTGGAAAACCGATCCAAGGTTGGATCACGCCTGAGCAGTGGACTGCGATGAGGGCTAGATTCGACGATCCGAGCTACAAGGAAAGGTCTGAGAAGGCCAAGGCGGCTAGGCAGAATGTTGCCAAGTGGTGTGGTGGCTCGATTCCGATGACGGAACATTTCCGTCGTTTGGTATATTTTTTTCTTTTAAATTATATTATTTTAATATAAGTACCATAAAATGGTAGTAGGAAAAAATGTTTAAGTTTAGTACTAAATAATATATCTTTAACAGGTATAGAGGGGTGAGGATGCCAACATGGTGACCGTCTTCTTGGCCACCCATCGCAAGGACGGATATCTCATTAATGAGAGGGTCTCGCAGACCTATGTAAGTATTACTTTACTTTATGTTAATTTTAATATAACTTTGACAATTATCGAGTTTCCAAACCTTTCTAGGCCGAGTATCATAGGCTGCGTGAGCGGGCGACTGCTAGTGCACCTACACCTGGAGAGGCTGGTACTTCGTCGCAGCCCGCTCCAGCTCCGTCGGCGGACGACCTGTGGGTGACCGCAGCTGGTCGTCTCCAGAGGGGTACGTACTACGGTACGGGCTCCTATGGCGCCCTGGTTGTGACGCAGTCATTTAGGGCCTCCCCGACAGTTGCGCATTCCACACAGCCCTCGCAGTCGCAGCCCTCGCAGTCGTCGGCCAGAGTCCAGGAGGCCGTTGACCGTCAGATTGCGTCTTTCCGTGACGAATTGCTGCGAAGGATGGAGAAGCAGCCCCGGTCCCAGCCGCAGGCGGACGATCCGATGCTCATCGCACGATTCGATATGCTCGACCGCAGCATGACGGAGCTCCGGGAATTAACAAATGATATTAGAGCCTCCAATGACCACAACATCATGGAGCTGCAGGCATCACAGGTATCAATGGTTGAGAGGCTGACGATGATGCATGATTCAATGGTTCATAGCAGTACGAGGCTGTTATCTACCTTGGATTCTTACAACCAGCGACTCGCAGACTTGGAGCGGGCACGGCCTCCTGGTGCGCCTACATCGACACAGACTCTACCGACGTCACTGCCTTCTCCATCGACATCGGTGTCGATTCCACGGGACGAGTATGAGGAGTTCTTATCCTTCAAGCGCGCCGGTGGTCAGCCTCCTGCAGATCCGCAGTAGTATAGTTAGTTACTGGATATTTATATATTTTTTTATTATTTAGGATGCGATTGTATGGATATAAATTTTCCATATTCTTTACGTTTACGATAAGATTTGCTGAATACTTTCTTTTCTTCAAATTTTATTATATTATTCATATTTTGGTTTACAACTGATGACTGATACTTGGCCTGTATTTACCCAGTACACTAGAAATTTTCCCCTTGGTGCTGCTACTGTGTTCTTTATTCAATTATTTCTACTATTATCATATACCTGATAATGAACCCAAGGGGGTTGGTAAACCCAGAAATGCAATTTTTTTTGAAAATTAGCGACGTTATTAGCGACGTTTAGCTACGTTAACTTACGTCGCTAAATACGTCGCTAATTAGCGATGCTGTAACAAGTCGCTAAATACGTCGCTAATGACGTCACTAAAATCGTCGATGTACGTCGCAAACTGCTGACATGGCAATATTGCCAGGTCATTAAAGACGTCGGTATAACGTCGCTATATATGTCGCTAATTAGTGACGTTTAGCGACGTTAATTAACGTCGCTAATTAGTGACGCTGTGTCGCTAAACGTCGCTAATGTTAGCGACATATTAAAGTCGCTAAAAAATGTCGGTATAGCGACATTTTTTGTTTTAGCGACTTGGTTTTTTCCGACTGCTTTAAAATGTCGCTAATTACGTCGTTAAACCAAATTAGCGACAATTTTTGGTTATTTAGCGACGTTTTTAGACATCACTAATTTGACTTTTTCTGGTAGTGACCTAACACCTGATGCCAAGATTGATTCATAAGTTTATCCATATATGCAAATTGTGGCTAACTTGTGTGTCTGCTGTAGGGATGACCGCTCGGCCGTGGGTAAGAATTATTATATGCATATGCTATCTATCGTCTATGTTTCCTTGCATGAATTGTTAAAAAGAAACTCGACAACTAGAAGATCACCTAATAATGCTAGCTTCATATGTGGTAGTACTGACCCACGTTTGTGGACAAATATCTAAGGTACTGGATGCGAGAGCTTGGCAAGCATTCTGAATCAGTGTTAGCGCAACCTTCCGAGGGATCGTGCTCGTGCTGCTTCCTTAGCTTTCCTCTTCAGTGGGCATCTCCTCTTTTGCTAGATGTTTTGTTATTTTGGTCCTACTAAAAGGATGTAATGTGTGAGCGTTGTGACTAGTTTTGGAAATATAAAAAGAGTTGTAAGACTTCTAAGACATATTTTGTAACTCAGCCAAGCAAGCACTTTGTAATCCAAATCTTCAAGTATTCAATAAAAGAAAGTATTTTGTGCTCCTATCAATGTGTTCAACTTTGGTTCTCTACATTTACATTCCGTGCCTATATATGTATATTTTCGTCTAACTTGTGTCTTGTTCAAGTACTTTGCCTGGTGCAAGCGCAACTTAGGATTGCACGATATCGCGCTTAAGTGAGGACGATCGGTTCCGTAGGGACCAAGCGAGGACGATCGGACCTTACGGGACCGGGGCGCGACAGGTGGTATCAGAGCACGGCTTTACGCCCTTGGCCACTTCAAATATCGTTTTCGAAAATGATATAAGTTTTCAAGCGGTTTTAAAAGTCCCGAATTTTGAAAATGGTTGTGAATCTATATAAGTAAATGGAATGTGTTAATGTCCCTAAGGGTATGAAAATCCAACGTCCCATGCAATAAGTCCATAAATATGTTATTAGACTAATACAAGCTACTCTCTTTTGTAGCAAGATGACTGTAACAAGTAACGCGGGGACATCACGCGCAGCAAGCGTGAGCGATGACCAAATCGATAGGCTTATTGCTATATTTGAGAATCAGAAGCACTAAGACATAAAGTAGAGACTCACACAAGAGTTCGTCTCTATAAAAGTTGATGCACTGAGATTCACACAAGAGTTCCTCTATAGTGATACACAACTCCACAGAAGCACTAAACCACGAACATGTTACAAACTGACAAAAGAGAAAAAGAAAATGCAAATACAGCAAGAATCAGAAAACATTTCTCTTTACGTTCACAAACGCTACAATGAGAAAAAACGGACAGAAGAAAAAATACAAAGAAAGAAACTCCTTACTGGGTTGATCAAAACCACAGGTGCTCAAGGCAAGATTCTTCCTACACGACGATCTACCCCTAGAATCCAATACGTTCATACGAGAACTTCTGGAACGCTCTAAGTCACCTTCGGATCACTCGAAAATCACTATTTAGGAAGAGGCTCTCTGGGCCGCATATGCACTGGTGCTCTCGGTTTTTTCCAACAACAACTCTCACTAATAAATGAGGAGAACCTCTCTTTAAAGAGGATTTTAGCACCTATGCGGCCTGAGGAAACTCCAAGCCGTATATGCGCTGACCGATCAGATGACCAACCAAATTATCCAAAATATAGGTGCAGTGCCACACCGTGTTACATGCGCCGCATGTACGATATACTGCACAGAGTATACAACGTCGTTAGGCGCCAAAAGCTGCCACCGCGTTGCACAAAGAACCACGCGCCGTCAGCGCCGCACTTTGCCGCCAATAACATATTTTGCCCCCCTCCACATCAGACTCAACACATAGCACCTTGCCTCATGTCGACCTGGCCGCATAGTCCTGGACGTATGAGCACCAGGCTGCATAGCCCCAGGCAAGTCGTCATGCGTCCGAGCTAGAAACCGTGCATGCAACTCGCGCATAAAAGGAGCGTATGAGCGACATGCAACGATGCTAAGTGCAAAATATAAAATACAAAGTGCACCAACAAAATGCCACTTTGCAACCTTGAGCCCGAGTCCGAGTCGCTAAGCCCCTTCGTCGCATGGCTTAGCTCCTAAAAGAAACTTTCCACATGGACCACCACTCCATGTGCATATATCAATACTAAATTTAGCTATATATTGAGATATACACATTGATAGTTTTTGAATATAGAACTAAAACTTCCAAAGCAAAGTGAAAAACACCAATAAGTTGGCAATAAAAATCCATATAATCACAAAGGTTATTCTGTTTTATTCTGACTTGAACGTTTGAAGTAACCTTTGAAGAAAAAAGAAGAAAAAAACTTTATAATATGTCTCAGAAGTGCATATAACACGTTGAATAACACAAAATCGCAATTCCTCTTTAACAAAAATAAAACGAGAGATCTCTATAACTCCTCTTAAATTTTAACACGAAGTTCGCTGGATAACACAGAATCATAATTCACAAACCTTTGTAAGATCAATTTTATTAGTTTTATCATAAATCTTGAATAACATATAATAACCTTCGGAAAAAGGCTTCAAAATCTAGCTAAAGAAAGTTTTGATCTCATCAGTCACCAGAAACTTGTGGTTCGCTCCGAGAAGGGGAGAAACTGCAGACAGAAGTTCTTGATGTCTTCATCGATGAACTTGATTCGTTCATGCCTCTTTGTTCCAGTGTTCCGCCAATATCTCTCTCTATGAATCTCTACGGCTCTGCGGCAGATTATAAAATAAACTACAAGAAATAAATAAATTTCTTACCGCTGTTCTTAATTTGGAATTCTTGGGAATCCTTCTATCAAACCAAAAGATACCTCCTCCTCCTTTGTAGCCTGGAATTCTAATGTTGCCTTCTTTGCTCGTTTGACAAGTTTGTGAGATGTTTATAGAGTAACGGTTATGAACAGTTATGAGAGGTTCAATTTTGAGTGATTTTAAATAGCAACTTTTAAACCAATCTAATTCATGCTTGATAATGAACGGTTCTGAAAGATTTTTACAATAATAAATTAAATAAAGTAATAAAATCGTTCAAAATTTATTGATTGGGGATGTTTATAAAGCCATCCAAAATTATATTACACCAATTTTGGAAAAAAATTTGAGCCGACTAAAACCAGTGCCTCATAAAAATTATCAAGCAGGAGTTTTCATAAACGATCGGTTCAAAAATACCCCAAAATCGGTAAAAACACCGTTACCAAGTAGACCCTTACAGAAGCTTTGAAAAAATAGTGCATACAAGTTTACTTATCCTATATCAGACTCTCCTGGTTCGTGGGTCACTAGACGATCGCTCTGGTTGTCGTGGGCCATAATCGGCCCTATGAAATAAGAAAATTTTGCTAGCTGATACTTTTTATTTCTACTTATCTTCCATCTTTCATAATATAATTATGCTTCAAAATGGCTCAAAAGTGGATAGTCTAAACCGTATGTATATCATAATTAAGTATTTTTTAAAAATTAATATTACAAAAAAAAATTATTCAAATTTTTTAAATTTGTTATAATAACACGATAAGGATTTGAACTCAACCAACCAAGAAAAATATCTCTCATCTTAACCACATGAGTTAGAAGAGATATTTATTTATAATTCAGAAAATTGCATAAAAGGCATTCGAGTTCAAGTTTATTTCATAAAAGGCATAAAGTTTAGGATATTTGTGTTTACAGCATACGATCGCCCTAAAGTAGGACATAAAAACAATGGTATGTATTAAAAAAATTATACAAACATGTTTCATAAAAAGGCATAAATTTTAGGATATTTGTGTTTCATAAAAGGCATAAAGTTTAGGATATTTGTGTTTACAGCATACGATCGCCCTAAATTAGGACGTAAAAATGAGGGTATGTATTAAAAAAATTATATAAACATGTTACGCCTTTTTTTATGGCGTAACTTACAAACTTACGTCATTTTTTAGGACATAAGTTACTAAAAATATAATTAGAAAAAATATTAATCCTCGCCGTTGTGTATGAAAAGAGCATAGCCGTTGAAATTCCGTGGTAAATTGAAAAAAATACACAGCTAACCAACTTACGCCCTTATTTAGGGCATAAGTTTACTAAGCATTTATTTACGTAGGTAATTAAGGGAGATGTCACTACCACATTGAATATTTTCATCTTTTTATTTATTTAATTTAATGTGTTAATATATTGCATGATATTTAGATGAGCCCCTGACCAAATTATAGGACTATGGATATTAATTAGCATTTTTGAGATTTAATATTGAGGATTATAATTTATTATTGTGATTTTATTTAATTATTGTACCTTACCGTTGCTTCGATATTTGGAGCGCTACGCTAGCTTTTGTCTTCAACAAATTTTACACCCTTATCTTAGACGTGCTAGCCTTCTATTTTGGTCTTTGTGTAACTCATAATTATGCCTTCTTGTGCTTCATTTTAGTCGCACAACATTCGTCACAAATAATTATATTTAATTTCAAATAAATCTAACTTTACATCTTTGTGCGTTCCAATCGAAATTGCAGACACAATCTTGACCCATTTTGTGCAACCCAAATTATGATAATATTCTATTCTGAGTCTTCTACATCCGTGACACTTGTGTTCCACCTAATTTTAACCCCCATGTACTTCTAATTAATTTTAGAATACTAATTATATTAATTTTAATTAAATTAATCCAAAAACCTTATTGTGTGTAATTTTCTAATTGTTAGGCACTTTTATGCAAAAGTGCATTGAGGTGTCCACACCCCATTGGACCAAACACATGAAGAAATCCTATTTTCCTTCATTGATTGGTCATGTGATTTTTTTTCCATAATTTTGGAGTGTGTAACACTCAACATCAACCCTCATTAAACCTTAGTCCTCCATTTTGAAACAATGCAATCTTAGCCCTCCAAATATCTATATGAAGAAGCCAAGCCCTTTTCTAAGGAGGCGGTTGACCAGGCCCAACTTTCTAGGTCAACCACCAAACCCTCCTTCACATATATATATAATTTTTTTCCTTACTTTTTCCTCAACCCATCACCATAAAACCAAGTAGCAGCCGACATCTCCCTCTCCTCTTCCTTGTTCGCCACCGACCGGAGCAGCCCGTGTCTGCCACCCCCTTCTTCCATACTCGCCGGAGCAGACTGCCGGAGACCGGCAACGCCGACTGCCTGTACGTCATCACCACCGAGACCCGGCAGCGTTGAACCACTAGACGCCTGAACCCGACGTCTCCGATCATCATCATCAACACCACCATTCCCTCAACCCGTCGACAGAACCCGATCGCCTGCACTTCACCACCGACTGGAGCCCAAGCATCCTCGCCTGAACGACTGAATCATCCCCCTCCGCCTGACTGAGCGTTGTCATTCGCCTGAACGTCCCCTCCTTCGACTCGACAGCAGCACCCTCCTCCCATCGACGACCCGCCTGAACCCTACTGCACCGAGCAGTCCTCCGCCCGACTGAACGCCGTTGAACCTCCTCCTTCTCAACGGATAAACCTCCTCCCGACTGATCGACTGAATACTGCCATCGACAACACGACAGTCCGCTGAACCCGACTCCCCTCGACGACTCAACGACAGCTGTAAAACCCCTAATTTCAAAAAAAAATTATTAATTATTTAATTAATTATTAATTAAATTATAGTATTTATTAGCTCATTAGTAGAAATAGAATTTATTTAATTTTTATTTTAGGTGATGGTGCATTTAGAAAATTTATGGAGCAAGTATAAATTTTTCTTAATTATTTACATGTAGGAGACCCTGTGGACAGTTGATAGATTTATGTTATGCACTAACAAATTCTAGAGTTTTCTATATATATATATATATATATATATATGGTTATTAAAAAGAATAATAGAAGAAAAAGAAATTAGGAATTAGAAATAGAATAAGGAAAAGAATTAAAGAAAGAAAGAAAAAGAATAATTCTTAATGGATCCTAACCCTAAATCCTAATTCCTAACCTACCCGTTAAGACCTCTAACCAACCCACCAGCTAACTAAACCTACCCGCAACCTCGCACCCGCTAGCAAACATTAGCAGCAGCAACCTTAACAAACCAGCGATCGCGTGAAAGCCCCCCGCCGCTGTTACACATCTATATATATACCATTTAATTCTAAAACTCTAACCCTAAATTCTTTATCCCTCTCCAACCCTGCGACCAGAGCCACCGCGCCGCCCAACCAGCACCGCCGGAGCCTCCCGCGACCACCGCACGGCTGACCGCGTCAAAACCCCGCGGCAGATTTTTGAACAACAGCGAAGGTCTGTTCACGTCTCGTTTTCTGTGCCCTCGCTCGACCAAACTCGACCCCGTCTTCACCGGTATGTTCATGACCTATCCCCCTTCCATCTTTGTGTGTTAGTTTATCTCGAACAGTAAGTAGCCCTAGGCGTAAACAGCGACCAAGTTGGCAAAAAATGACAACTTTTGGATCGTAGAAAACTACGGTAACTACCCATGTTCACGGACTCGTATCTCCCACCACAGAGATTCGGATTTAGTTTTTCTTTTCGGTATACGAAGACCACCTAACCTAGATTATTTTCTGTCAAATACAATAATTTAATAGTTGCTGTGTACTGAATTAAATTAGATAAAAAATCCTGAAAATCCACTTTTTTCAACTTTCAGAAAATGCGATACGGAGCGCGCCCCGCCAAACGGAACCGCTCCATCGTGTACCAAGTGTACCAAAAGATGCGCACAGTATACCCAGATGTGTAGGCTTTCGCGAAAACTGATTTGGACGCGTGTGCGCGTCGAAATCAGCCCGTATCCGCAAAAATTCTCCATATCGTGACTTTTGCAAAATCTCGCGCCATTTAGTGCACGCTCGTCAGAATGTGACGAAACTTACACTACTAGACTCATGGTATTACGCTGGTCCTGTGATCTAATTTTCACGCAATTCTGATACAGTTGACCAAGTCGCCTATTGGCAGGCCCCGTGGTTGACTTTTTGGGCGAAATTGTGTTCGGCTCACCAGAATTCATATTTGGATATACCGTTGAGTTCGTACTGACTTTTAGAGTTTGTTTGACCTATAATTTGTCCCTTTTAGAGATCTTTATCCCTGACAGGCTTTTCGGTGCAAAGTGGGCCACATGTGGATCCCCAATTTGATCCAAAATTACCGTTTTGCCCCTATGTCCAAATTGGACGAAATGGTAGTTATTTTTAGCTATCTCACTGATTCCGAAAATATTGGGGATATTTATTTCAGCATCCGGAGACGTTCATTCTGAGGCCGTAGTTTCTGACTCTTAGTGTTTTACATCTGGACGTTATATTTTACAGATTTCTTGTCAGGCAAGTATACCTTACCATTGTACTATTATTCATATTCCATATGTTGCATGCATCTTTATTTTGTCATTAGTTCGTATATTTTAACTGCTATATAAACTGCGCGTCCAAGGAAACTTGGGTGTAACGACGGTGTCGTCATGATTATTTTTATTATGTATATGCATTGACCTTGTTTATGAGACCGCCCCATTATCATGAAGCATCATTAGGTTTCATTGGCCATGATACAGCTGTTACACGAGTGTGAGTCTCATATAGATCACGGACTGCGTGACAAGTCTGGCCTCCTGTACATATGGGCCGTGCGTTAGGGATAACTGCTGTTAGAAACTTTGTATGCTAGTAGACCTGGCAGTTATTAGAGTTATTATCGTGTCATAGATGTGACATGCTTAGAGCATGGGGTGGAAAGAATAATAAGTAAGGCATTTGGGCTCCTTTGCACTTTCCTTTTTATGTAACCCGGAAGCTCCGCTGGAGATACGGGCGGTGATGACCCCTATATATTACCTGACGGCCTCTGCCGTTCAAAAGACGATATGCTTTGTAGGCCCCTGATATCCAAAAGAATCATGTCAATCCTATTTTATGGCCAGATAGCCCACTTGTTGGAAAGTTATTCTCAAACTGCATTCACATAGACGGTTAGGCGACCCATTGGATATTTATTTCAGTACTTTATTGGCATGCTTCTATGTATCATGTTATGTCCCTCTGAGGACCTGGTCCCTTTTCAGGTGTAGATGTTCATGAGTATTCGCAGGAGCACAGATCCGGACTTGCTGCATATATTTTGAGGAGGTCTTCTCTTCGAGTCACAGTGATTGTTAGCTGATCTTCTTATATTATGTTTGTTGTGTTGCACTTATATATTCTAGTTGGTAGTAGATTTGTTTCTACCAAACTATCATCTTTAGATACTTTATATTGAGATCTAGTTTCATAGATATTGGTTAATTATTTATATATGATTTTCTGTAGATAAGATTTAGTTATACCCTGTGACTTGTGATAGTTTTACCACTTGTGAATTATTGTTCATTATACAGTGTACGTGTGTATCATGGTATCCATATATTGGAGTTGTCATGTACATACGGTTGGCATACTTACGTGTCCTAGTCCTACGTATTTTGGGACTGGGGCATGACATATTTTTAGTGGTGGTCCATGCAGGTCGAAAGCATATTGTCTCGGTTACGCTACTGTACCGAGCAAGCCTGCACCTAGGATTAGAGTATAGGATCTCATCCATAATTGACTATGATTCACATTCCTTTCAATTTGTTCTATTTAACTATTGTATCATGCTTGATTCATGTGCTTCCCTAATAGTTCCTTGAGTATAGCCTCTCCTAGCATATAGGAACCCTTGTTGTTAGGATGACAAGTAGGGTAACCTTCCAATTAAGAATACAACTAGAGTATTGACACATCACTAAGATCAGAATACTTAATGAACCCTAGCATCCCTTACCTATAGAATAATTTACCATTATCCCTTGATATGTTTATGAATGACTTGAGAGTAGTATAAACACTACTAGAGTTAGTCAGAGATTTTACCATATTGTTTGACCCTAGCATTGAGGAACCAATAGAAATCCAAGGTTGAATATTAGGACCAAACTTAACTTTCATAGTGAGATAATATTAGAACTATAGGTTTAGCTCCTTGTCTTATTATTAAGCAGACAGCACATTAGAAAACCTAGAGGAATAAAATAATATTTCCCTTAATAATACCTCGAATACAGAGATTAGCTACCATCTTCCCCTTAGAAAACCATCTAGAGTCCCTCTATTTTAATTTCATATCTTGTTCCCCTGCAACCTTAACGTTCGCTAATTGTGCGACGACTAAATTACGTTCTTCTTTTCTTCATCTTTCAACTCGTGCCACCTAACACTTCTGATTGTAGACCGAGTGATTTTATTCTATGTTAGGGCATATAGTTTGCTAAGGTTATAGTTGTAATCTTGAATTTTAAATTTTGTGCTTGGTAGTTAGAGCATGATAGTTTGAGTTATTCTTGTAGATTGTGACTTGCTGATTAACCTTTAGTTTTAAATAACGTAATTTGTACCCCCACCTCGATACGAGTTATATCCTCTTTTCCCTTGAAGACCAGTAACTTTTCTATTCATGCTATTGACACTTGTTCTATAAGCACTATGCCTAAGACATAAGATGACCGTTACCTATATAATACAATAGGGTACCCTAATAAGTACCAAGACCTTTTCTCGTAAACCTTAACAGGAGTTTCTACTTTATTCTTAAGGCAGTACAGTATTAGTTTATTTGTTTTAAGTTGGGTAGTATGCCTCACAACCTAGTATCATATAGTCCTCTTGACTCATTATTGAAGTATAACTAAACGATATTTACTGTATGCTAGCATAAGACGATAGTATTTATCCAGACTGTAAAACTTAGAGGCTCATACCCCTATTTGGTCGACTAACGACTTAGACAAGGAGTTAGTATGACAACTGTAGAGATTGTAGAGTCTTATTTTTTTGCGAACTTGAATTATTTTGTAATTTCTCTCATCATAATCTAGCGTACTTATATTTTCTGAACTACCATGACTTATGCCGCTATTATAGCCTAGTTTTGCGAGCTTATTCTTTTATCAAGCTTGTTCACAACATATGTATTATTGGATGCATACACTAATACATTTCAGAATCAGAGTATTACGGTCTTATCAACCTTAGTGCGCTTGGTTCGTCCTTCGCATGACTACTTACATGGCTTGAGATATATAGTTGACTAGTAGACAAATATACTTGCCCTCTAGATATGTCGGAGCACATCATATCAAGTACATAACTGTACTGATATGAGCATGTGAATAGGAATTTACCAAATAGGATTTTAATCCATAACTGCCATGGCAATTCCCATTTGAATTCTTTAAACGCCTTGATGTCATGCCCCAGTCCCAAAATACGTAGGACTAGGAACACGTAAGCATGCCAACCATATGTATATGGCAACTCCAATATATGGATACCATAATACACACGTACATTGTAATATGGATATAAACTCACATGTGGTATAAATATAGTGTCACAGGTATACTAATCTCATCCACACAACAGTCACAGAAAGGAATATAACTAAACTAGAATAAAGAGTCTGAATAATCCATAACTAATAGTCGGGTGGAGACAAACCCACTACCAATGACTATATCAATACTAAAATAAGAGAGAAGAGTAAATCATCAATATAAATTAAGATGATGATAGAAGTGTATCAGCTAAGAAGATTCATCACTAGAGATAATCAATGATGCTCAAAAGGTAAGACCTCCTCGGAAGAAATAAGTGGTAAGTCCTGATACGTGCTCCTGCGAATAGTCATAAATATCTACACCTGGAAAGGGACCAGGTCCTCAGAGGGACGTAACAAGATACATAGAAGCATACCAATTTGAATACAGTAAACATGCATAATGTTTGAAAATAAATAAGTACGCTACAGAAGACAATCTATATGAATGCAAATAAGGATAACTTTTTGACGTATAGGCAAGGGTAGGCTACTCGATCTAAATCTCACACTCACACACACGTCAGTGAACATCATCAGCCGACATACCTCGGGGGTAGCGACCCTCGTGACTCCATCAATCGACATACCTCGGGGGTAGCAACCATCGGACATGACCACCATAGTGCGTGCTAGTTACTACAGTTTACCAGAGTGGTTAAAGCCCATACGCCTATTGATTGTCCTCTATGAAGTGTCAAGTGTGTGTCAACATATCTAATATATAGTAATGACTGAAAGAAACTACACATGCAATGAATAAACAGAAATGCAATAAATATACAAAAATATACTAAGCATGCAAAGTACTGTAAATAATTTGGCAAGGTATCTTGCCTGGTCTGAAAAGGATGAAGTCCCAACTCAAGGCGTCATCCGATCTACCCGTCACATAAATTAAACAAGTTAGGTTACAAAAGTGGGTGAATAGGTTCCTCCATTTTAATCTATTTTATTTCTGAATAAAATAACCTAAAATAGTATTTTAATTCTATTATAATCTGATTTTATTACTAAATCCTAATTTTGGTCCAAAGAAAATTAACTTTACGGATTTGTGATATGTGACACGCAAATCGAGGCAATCCGTTGACCAAAAAGTCAACCGGCTCAAATTCTGGATTTGTATATAAAATCCTATAGATCTTAGCGCTAAATAAACGCTAGAATCGACGGTTTTATAAAATCACAAGTCGGTAAAGAGTTATGGCCACAAGGGCGAATAGATGATAGTTTTCAGTAATTTTCTATTTATGTCTACATTGCACGAATTTTACAGTAGATTAAACTTACATGTTAAATTATAGAAATATTATTTTATGTAATTTCATCATGTTAACTTTCAGAAACTTCAAACCGATCGTAATTCTGAATTCAGAATCTCTCAAAATCTCCAAAATACGAAAACGCGTCTGATTTCGGACAACTGACACTTTTTAGAATTTTCTAGAAAAATAGGTTCATAAATTATTAAAATAATTTATATAATCAGAAAACTAACCTTGATATTGTTCTAACAAAAAAAACTGGAGCGCGTTTGGAGTCCGGAGCTAGGAGATATCGTCTTTTTAATTCGTCATAACTAGTAGAAAATGAGGCTGAATTTATGACGAATTTTGACTCTTTTTGGACGAAAAAGAGGTGAATTTGGGGAAGAAAAATATGAAGGATGAGGTATTTATAATGGTGGAGACTACTTAATTGAATACGACTAGGATTGGCTAATTTGGATATGATTATGATCAGTTTAAATAATGATAGGATATGCATGAAGTTTCTTTCATAGTAGACTCGGGATTTGAATTAATTTAAAATAGAGTTTGAGTTTATCTCAATAATTTATAATCTTAAATAAAATTAAGGATAATTTAAATAATGTATATATAATCTTATTAATATCTATTAACACTAAATTATTATCTATCTAATATTAAGACTATATATATCCAAATAAATTCTAAATAATTTCAAAAATCTAAATAAAATTCTTAAAATTCTAAATAAATTACAGAACAATATAATTAAATATTTTAACCTAAAATAAATATTTGGTAGAAATAATATGCAAGTATGGTCTCATAGTAAATCATGGAAGTCCTAGAAATTTACGTTCCATATGTTTTAATTACCTAAAAATTCTAGAAAAATCTCCAAAAATCTAAAATAGTCTAAAAATATATCTAAATAAATATTTACATAAGTAAATATACTAAAAATTTATTTTCTAATTAACTAAGAGAATACTCTAAAGTAATTTAATATCTATAATAAATATAATAATATAAAATATATACAAAATATCTATTTTTGGTGAGGGGGTTTACAATCTACCCAACTTAAAAGAATTTTGTCCTCGAAATTAACACTAACCAATATTCGTAATAAATCACAATAGCTATTAACACTTCGTTACTAGCTTACAGTGCTTCCTAAAAGTTTATGGTCAGCCACCCTAACACTTCTTTATTTATTGTCCATACATTATCCTATTATCCTCTAACTCGTCTACACTACCCAACTTACAAGAGTTCTACTAGTAGTCACAATCTCTTGAGGCTATTGTCTAGGTTGTAAGACGAATATATTTATTGGGTCGAGAATCTTGGGGTACTTGTCTTGAATCTCACAACCATGATTTTTTTTTGTAACCGTCAAGTATCGTAGTCTAATACTGTCATGCCACCTGACCAATATGTCTGCAAATACTTCGACTACTCTATTACAACGGTCTAGTTGCGGTTGTCGCTACTTTGCCAGCGATTTATCATAGTTGTCAGTTCGTAACAAGTGCCTTCAACTCTTTCCTAGGTTTAGTCTAAGTTTTAGGGTAACAATCAAGGTCTTGACTAACTTATAAAACTATTAAAAGTAAGTACTAATTTAATAATCCAACTAATTAACGTTTAGACTAAGGGATGTTATTCATGGTTTAAAATAATAAGAGGATACATATATTGCTATAGTGCACATACATAAGGGTTATCATTAAGAACTCATTCTTTTAGTTATCAATCATTTACTAAGCCATTTATATTTTAACTTAACAAAATAAGGATGAGGTTGATATAAATCAAACAATTCACAATGGCACGAAAAGATACAACTATGATAGGAAGAGTTAAGCACGAGATAAGGAATGGATATAGGAGAGAAGATGATCCACTCAAGAGGGCGATATGGTGATAGGAAGAGAATACTACTACTGCTACGCGTGTCATCCATTAGCTTCGTGGATATGTCATCTAGTTAGGACATCAACATATCCTCATAACTGCTAAACTACCTTATATATAATTCTATGGCTATTATGCACCTAAGATCCCGTGTCATAAAGGGGGTCATGAGTATGAAATGACACATATAACTAAGGTCGTACCTGTATCTACGACTTCCTGTGCCTGCGCTCTCTTGTTTGTCATCATGAGTGTTTGGCCTATGGGGTATATCTAGTACTATCCGTGTATCAAACTTATACTAAGTACGAACGTTCGTCTTTCCAAAATAGGGGAAGACAGAAAACAACAATAAAGAATTCAAGGAGGAGGTGATAGAATACAAGTACAGGATTCAAAGGGATTAGAGGATTCGAAAGGGAGTTGCCAAGGCAGTTATGGATTGAAATCTTATTTTGGTAAATTCCTATATGCATGCTCATATCAGTACAATTATGTACCTGACACGATATGCTCTGACCAGTCTAAAGGGCAAGTATATTCGTCTAACAAGTTTAGTCAACTATATCTCAATCCACGTAAAGTAGTGATATGAAGAGCGAACCAAGCGCACTATGGTTAATCAGACCATAATACACCGATTCTGATTTAGACAATGTATTAGTGTGGGCCCCCAATAATACATATATCGTGAACAAGCTCAATAAAAGAATAAGCTTGCAAAACTAGGCTATAATAGCAGCATAAGTCGAGGTAGTAAAAATATAAGTATGCTTGATTATAATGGAGGAAGGTGCAGAACAATCTAAGTTCACCAAGAAGATCGGTGTTGTGCCTCTACAGTTGCCAGACTAATTTCTTGTCTAAGTCTAAAGTCAGCCAAATGGGTGTATGGGCCTCTAAGATCTACAGTCTAGATAAACACTAAAGTTCTATAGTCTAGATAAATACTATCTTCTTATGCAAGCCTATTGTTGGTGTCATTCATTAGCTTTATTAATGGGTAAAAAGATTATGTGATACTACGTTATGAGACATACTATCAAATTTACAAGGATTTGACTAATAGTGTTATTGAATACTAGAGTGTATATACCTAGTACAAGGCACCTTCCTAACCCCTATCAAGCACGAAGGAAAGATTGACGTTGAGAAGGATTCAAGCAAGATGCAATGCAAGCAATCAAATGAGAATACGAAATAAAATCAAGGACGGTGATTTAAATAAGTGGATGAGATCCTACATTCTAATCATATGCGCAGGCTTGCTCGGTATAGTAACGTAACCGAGACAATATGCTCTCTACCTGCATGGGCCACCACACTTGATCCCCATACTTGTATTCTATTACCTCCCCCTTGAACTTTTCCTTATTGTTCTCCGTCTTTCCCTATTTCGGAAAGACGAACGCTCGTGCTTGGTATAAGTTTGACACACAGATATTACGAGATATACCACATAGGCCAATCACATTACTTGATGATTATTATCCGTAAGTAAGGGTATATCATAGGTGATGTAATTTGTGTAAACTCTTGAGGATTGCAAAACATGATTAAATAATTTGAGGAATAGTTTTCTTAGATATATAGCCTTATGTGTAAAACCCCTAATCCTAAAAACCGTATTTATCTTTAATTAATTATTAATTAAATTGTAGTAATTATGAGCTAAATAGAGGAAATAGAATTTATTGGATTTTTATTTTAGGTGTATGTGCATTTAGGGGATTTATTGAGCCATTATAAATTTTTCCTAATTTATTTCATGTAGAAGACCCTTTGGACAGTTGCAAGCTTAATGGTATACAATAATATA
This sequence comes from Iris macrosiphon, assembly GCA_036927795.1. Taxonomy (NCBI): domain Eukaryota; kingdom Viridiplantae; phylum Streptophyta; class Magnoliopsida; order Asparagales; family Iridaceae; genus Iris; species Iris macrosiphon. Next base: position 40,359,762 of record JAYESA010000009.1, on the reverse strand, counting down.
AATTCTAGAATTTTTCTATGTATATATATATATATATATATATATATAATAGAAATAGGAAAAGAAATAAAAAAATGAAAAAAAAACATAATCCCTAATGTATCTACTTTAACTACCCACCTACCCGCTAGTTAGACCCGCACCCGCCCCTTAAGAGAAATGAGAACAACAACAGCGGCTAGCAGAGACCGCCCCCCGCATTTCCATCTCCCTATATATAAGCCTCCTTCCCATCGCAAACCCTAAACCTAAACTCACCTCTTCCCATCTAGACATAGCGACGCCGCCGAGCCTTGACCGCCGTCCGCCGCCAGACCGCCTGAAACTGACCCCAACGACCGCGTGACGCACACAACCCCGCGCATGACAGTTTGGACAGTAAAGTACCTGTGTTCACGTGCTGTTTTCTGTCACCTCGTTGAACCAAACTCGACCACGTCTTCATCGATATGTTCACCACTTAACCCCCTTCAATATTTGTATGATAGTTGACCTTGAACAGCGCGTAACCCTAGGCAAAAATAGCGCCCAAGTTGACGAAAAATAACAACTTTTGGGTATCGCAGAAAACTGCGGTGACTACCTATGTTCACGGATTCGTATCTCCCACCACAGAGATCCGAATTCGATTTTTCTTTTTGGTATACGGAGACCACTTGACCTAGTTTAATTTTTGTTATTTATATTAAATTATTAACTATTGTATGTAGAATTAAACCAGTTAGAAAACTCCAAAGACTTACTTTTCCAGATTTCCTAAAAATTGTGATACGGAGCACGCCCCGCCAAACGGGACCGCCTCATTGTGTACCAAGTATACCAAAAGGTGCGCACAGCATACCCGGACGTGTGAGATTTCGCAAAAACTAATTTGGACGCGTGTGCGCATCGGAATCAGCCCATATCCGCAGCAAATTCCCCGCATCGGAATCAGCCCATTTTCCATATCCTACTTTATGAGACCACCCCATTTTTATGAGGCATCTTATGTTTTATTGGCCATGACACTATTCTTATACGAGTGTGAGTCACATGTAGGACACGGACTTGCGTACTCGGTTGGCCACTGGTACATATAGGTCATACGAGATAGGGATAACTGCCAATAAAAACTTTGCATGCTAGTAGACCTGGCAGTTATTTAGAGGTATTATCGTGTCATAGATGTGACATGCTTAGAGCATGGAATGGGGAGAACAACAAGTACCGTATTTTGGCTCCTTTCCACTTTCCTTTTTATGTAACCCGTACGCTCCGCCGAAGATACGCGGTCGTGATGACCCCTATACTACTTGGCGGCCTCTGCCGTTCAAAAGATGACATGCTTTGTAGGCCCCTGATTCTCCGAAAGAATCATGCCAATCCCATTTATGTCCAGATAGCCCACTTGTTAGAAAGTTGTTCTCAAACTGCATTCACATAGATGGTTAGGCGACCCCATTAGATATTTATTTCAGTACTTTATTGGCATGCTTCTATGTATTGTGTTATGTCCCTCTGAGGACCTGGTCCCTTTTCAGGTGCAGATGTTCATGAGTATTCACAGGAGCACCGATCCAGACTAGTTACTTATATTTGCGAGGAGGTCTTCTCTTCGAGCCTTATGATTGCTAGTTGATATTCTTATATTGTGGTTGTTGTATTGCACTTACATATTCGAGTTGGTAGTGGATTTATTTCCATCCAACTATCATCTTGAGATACTTTATATTGAGATCTAGTTTCATATATATTGGTTATTTATCTATTTATGATTTTCTATGGATGAGATTTAGATTATACCATGTGACTTGTGATATATGTTTATACCACTTGTGGATTTGATATTCATATTACAGCGTACATGTGGATTTTGGTTTCCATATATTTGAGTTGTCATATCCATACGGCTGGCATGCTTACGTATCCTAGTCCTACGTATTTTGGGACTGGGGCGTGACATATTTTTAGTGGTGGCCCATGCAGGTCGAGAATATATTGTCTCGGTTACGTAACTGTACCGAACAAGCCTGCGTATAGGAATAGAATATAAAGATCTCATCCACGCTTGACTGAAACTCATCCTTCCTATTTAAATGCTTGTATCCTGTTTGATTCCTGTACTTCTTCTAATCGTTTCGTACCTCACCTGCAGAGAGATGGATATGCAAAATGGATGTACTGTCGTCGATGGCGACACAACTTCTGGAGTCAATGGTCAGACTCAAGGAGGGACCCCAATGATTCCTAGACTTCCGGGACCAGATGGACCGACTCACAATCCAATTCCATCTGATCTTCCCGCTTCACCTAATGGGAACCTTCCAGCTTTCCCAGCACATCAAGATGGCCAGGCGCAATTGTTCCAATTCTTCTAGATGATGATACAGGAACAGAGGCAACAGGCAGCCGAGCAGATGCAAGAATTTCTGGCAGCACTTGAGAGAATGGCTACAGCTACTGTACCAGCTCAAGCACTAGCTCCAATACCTCGAGCTAGAGTTGGTTCGGTAAAGGACTTTATTCAGATGGGTCTGAAGCCGTACAAAGGCATTGAGAGCCCAGAGGAGACTACCAACTGGATCACCCACACGCAGAAGCTTGGAAGCATCGTAGTTACCTACGGACCTATAGATGACAGGTGTAAGGACGCTTCTAGATGGTAATGCTCATCACTGGTAGGAATCTATGGAGCTCTAATTGGGTACATACCAAACTTGGGAGCAATTCTTGGAGTGCTTTGAGAAGAAGTACTTCCCGGATACCGTCAGAGATGCATTGTACGATCAGTTTCTTCACTTGGAGCAGGGGAACAGAACATTGGACGAATATGATGCCAAGTTTAGTCGCCTTAGTAAAAATGGCGCTATCCTGATACCAGATGACTTGGCTAAGACTAAGAGGTTTCATCGCGGACTAACTCAGGAGCTCCAACATTACACTAGCTCACAATCCCGGATCTCTTATGCCGAGTTACTGACAGAAGCCAGATTTCAAGAAACCATCAGCAGTGGAAAATGAGGTCAGCTGAGGACACAACAAGGAGTTCAACCAAGGACACAGCCAGTACCAGCAAGGACACAACAAGGAGGACCTATCACACGTCCCATGGCACAGCAGCATCAGCAGCACAGAGCAGGACCGTATCAGATCCCAGACAAGCCCCACTGTAATTATTGTAGAAAACGTAGACATATTATGAGGGACTGTCGAACTCGTTTAGGACAATATATGAGATGTGGTTCTGGACATCATATCATGAAAGACTGTCCTATGCAACAGGCATTGACACTCCCACCGCCAGTTCAGAGACTAGCACTTCCAGTACCGAAGTCGGCTCAGTAGATGACTGGACCGGGAGCACCTTGACCCCCAGCAGCAGGAGGATTTCAGAGAGGACCACCGCTACCTACCCAGGAGGATCAGTACATGAGGGCCCATCATGGACAGCCATAGAGGAACGGACGAGCTTTTGCATTGGAAGTGGATGACATGGATCGGGAGGTGGATGTCATAGCAGGTATTACTCTTACTTTTACTTTTCCGGCTGTGACATTATTTGATATGGGAGCCACCCACTCATTCATATCATCTAGTTTTATTGCCAAACACAATATTGCAAGTACACCTTTATTTAGTTGTGTTAGAATTCTTACCGGAGGAGGAGTTGTACCAGTTAGCCAAATTTGTAGATCAGGTTCTATAGTGATACGTGGCAGAGAGATGAACGCTCGACTCTTAGTCCTTCCTATGCCATCTTTTGATATTGTGCTTGGAATGGACTGGCTAAGCAAGTACCATGCTTTTTTCGATTCCTTTGGAGGAAGCATTCTTTTTAAGGTACCAGGCCAGCCTGAACTGGAGTTTACAAGAGGATCCACAGAAACCATGGATGGTATTCAGCTTGCAATGGACGATGTTGTTTATCACCTCATTATTTCAGAATTCCAAGACGTCTCTCTAGAGGAATTGCCAGGACTACCCCCAGACAGAGACGTAGAGTTTTTAATTGAATTAGCACCGGGAGCAGCACCTATAGCATCACATGTTTACAGACTAGCAAAGAAGGAGATGGACGAGCTAAAGGCACAGTTGAAAGAACTAGAGGAGAAAGGTTTCATTCGACCAAGTGCATCACCCTGGGGAGCACCGGTGTTGTTTGTACCAAAGAAGGATGGGTCAGTGCGTATGTGCATTGACTACAGAGCCTTGAATGCAGTGACTGTAAAGAATAAATACCCATTGCCCCGCATTGATGACTTATTTGATCAGCTCAGTGGAGCCAAGGTGCTCTCGAAGATAGATTTGAGATCAAAATATCACCAGGTGAAGGTACAGAAGCAGGACATTCCGAAGACCGCATTCCGGACAAGATATGGGCACTATGAGTTTTTGGTCATGCCATTTGGATTGACCAATGCTCCAGCTATCTTCATGGACTTAATGAATCGAGTCTTCCACCAGTATTTAGACCAGTTCATGGTCATCTTCATAGATGATATACTCGTCTATTCGAAGAGCCACAAGGAGCACGAGAAGCACCTACAGATTATTCTAGAGACATTGAGAAGAAAGCAGTTATATGCAAAGCTCAGTAAATATGAGTTCTTCTTGGACAGAGTTTTATTTCTTGGACATGTCGTTACAGGAGATGGTATTTCTGTTGATCCAGAGAAGATCTCGGCAGTTGAGACATGGCATGTTCCTAAATCAGCAATAGAGGTGAGGAGTTTTCTTGGACTTACGGGATATTACCGACGGTTTATGGAGAACTTCTCAAGGATAGCAGCACCTATGACTCGTTTGACTTATAAGGATCAAAAATTCATATGGACCGACGAGTGTCAAGCCGCTTTTGAAGAGTTGAAGAAGCAACTGACCACAGCCCCAGTATTGACTATTCCAGCAGGATCAGGAGGTTACGTGATCTACAGTGACGCATCAGGAAAAGGCTTGGGATGCGTATTAATGCAGCATGGTAAGGTGATTCCATATGCATCTAGGCAGTTACGAATGCATGAGAAGAATTATCCAACTCATGACTTGGAACTTGCAGCCGTTGTATTTGCTCTGAAGCTATGGAGACATTACTTATATGGAGAACGAGTGAAGATCTATACAGACCACAAAAGCCTCAAGTACGTCTTCACGCAGAAGGAGTTAAATATGAGGCAACGTTGATGGCTCGAGTTGATGAAAGACTTCGAGATAGAGCTACACTATTACCCAAGCAAGGGTAACGTTGTGGCAGACGCGTTAAGCCAGAAACCAGCAGCTTATTTCTTGACAACACAGAGAGAATTATTGGAGGACTTGCAAGAGCTTGGCATTGAAGTGATATTACCCGGAGCAGATGGGATACTAGCCAACTTGCAAGTACAATCATCACTAGTAGAGAGGATCAAGGTAGCTTTGCCTACAGACGCCAGATTCAGGAGACTGGAGGAAAGGATAGAGGCCGGAGAGCAGACAGGATTGTGCATTCATGAGGATGGAACATTACGATGTGGTGATCGTCTTTATGTTCCAAATGGAGAGATTCGACATAAGCTGATGACAGAAGCTCATAGTTCAATATATTCTATTCATCCTGGAGGCACCAAGATGTATCGTGACTTACGACATCACTTTTGGTGGCATGGAATGAAGAGAGAGATAGCTCGCTTTGTAGCTAAATGTCTGGTATGTCAACAAGTAAAGGTGGAGCACCAGAGAACAACAGGATTATTGCAGCCACTTTCGATTCCAGAGTGGAAGTGGGAGCACATCACTATGGACTTCATCACGGATTTTCCCAAGAGTCCAAGTGGAAGAGATACAGTATAGGTAATAGTGGACCGACTCACCAAGTCAGCCCATTTTTTACCTTTTAGAGTTGGCCAGTCTACAAAAGCTTTGGCTGACTTATACATGAGGCAGATCGTGAGATTGTACGGCATACCAGTCAGCATTATATTAGACAGGGATTCGCGTTTCATATCGCACTTTTGGAGGAGCATGCAGGAGAGTCTTGGAACTCGTCTGAAGTTCAGTACATCTTATCACCCGCAGACAGATGGGCAGTCAGAGCGTACTGTTCAGATATTGGAGGATATGTTGAGGGCCTGCATGTTAGACTTCAGAGGATTATGGGAGGATCACCTACATCTTGTGGAGTTTTCTTACAACAATAGCTATCAAGCGAGTATCCAGATGGCTCTGTTTGAAGCATTGTATAGAAGAAAATGTAGGTCTCCAGTGTGTTGGAGTAACGTGGGAGAACGTCAGATTCTGGGACCATAATTGGTGTTCAACACCGTAGAGATAGTTAAGAAGATTTAGGGACACTTGTGAGCAGCGCAAGACAGGCAAAAGTAGTGGGCAGACCTTCATCGTCGTCCCTTGGAGTTCAAAGAGGACGATCATGTCTTCTTGAGGATATCACCCACCAGAGGCACCATTCGATTCGGAGGGCACGGCAAGTTGAGTCCAAGGTATATTGGACCATTTGACGTGCTAGAGAGAGTGGGAGAAGTGGCATATCGACTTGCGCTACCACCTTCACTTGAGGGAGTACATGACGTATTCCATGTGTCGCAGCTCAGGCGATATATGGCAGACAACAGTCATATTCTCGACCATTCGTAGATCACCATTGGGCCGAGCTTGTCATACCAAGAGCAACCCGTGGGAATCCTTGATCGTCGAGAGAAAGTGTTGAGGAACCAGTCTATTCTCTTGGTTCACGTGGCATGGAAGCATGGCGCGCTAGGAGAATCAACTTGGGAGCGCGAGGACGACATGCGCAAGCATTTTCTGAACCTATTCGCAGACCAAGGTATGAATTTACTTTGTTGATTTATATCTTATACCATCCATGACATCTTATCGTGGCTTAGTTTTAATTTCGAGGACAAAATTTTTATAAGTTGGGTAGAATGTAAAACCCCTAATCCTAAAAACCGTATTTACCTTTAATTAATTATTAATTGAATTGTAGTAATTATGAGCTAAATAGAGGAAATAGAATTTATTGGATTTTTATTTTAGGTGTATGTGCATTTAGGGGATTTATGGAGCCATTATAAATTTTTCCTAATTTATTTCATATAGGAGACCCTTTGGACAGTTGCTAGCTTAATGGTATGCAATAATATAAATTCTAGAATTTTTCTATATATATATATATATATATACATACATATATATATATATATATATATATATATATATATATATATATATATATATATATATTAAATAAAAATACAAAAAGAAAGAAAAAAATGAAAAAAAAACATAATCCCTAATGGATCTACCCTAACTACCCACATACCCGCTAGTTAGACCCGCACCCGCCCCTTAAGAGAAATGAGAACAACAGCAGCGGCTAGCAGAGACCGCCCCTCGCGTTTCTATCTCCCTATATATAAGCCTCCTTCCCATCGCAAACCCTAAACCTAAACTCACCTCTTCCCATCTAGACCTAGCGACGCCGCCGAGCCTTGACCGCCGTCCGCCGCCAGACCGCCTGAAACCGACCCCGACGACCGCGTGACGCGCACAACCCCACGCGTGGCAGTTTGGACAGCGAAGTACCTATGTTCACGTGCTATTTTCTGTCACCTCGCTGAACTAAACTCGACCTCGTCTTCACCGGTATGTTCACCACTTAACCCCCTTCAATATCTGTATGATAGTTGACCTCGAACAGCGTGTAACCCTAGGCGAAAATAGCGCCCAAGTTGACAAAAAACGATAACTTTTGGGTATCGCAGAAAACTGCGGTGACTACCTATGTTCACGAATTCGTATCTCCCACCACAAAGATCCGAATTCAATTTTTCTTTTTGGTATGTGGAGACCACTTGATCTAGTTTAATTTTTGTTATTTACATTAAATTATTAACTACTGTATGTAGAATTAAACCAGTTAGAAAACCCCAAAAACTTACTTTTCTAGATTTTCCAAAAATTGCGATACGGAGCACGTCCCGCCAAACGGGACCGCCCCATCGTGTACCAAGTGTACCAAAAGGTGAGTAGAACGTACCCGAACGTGTGAGATTTTGAGAAAACTGATTTGGACGCGTGTGTGCGTCGAAATCAGCCCGTATCCGTAGCAAATCCTCCGTGTCACAACTTTTACAAAAGCTCTGTGCATTTTGTGCACGCTCGTCGGAATGCGACAAAACTTGTGCCACTGGACTCGTGGTATCACGCTGGTCCTGTGACCCAATTTTCACGCAATTCTGAGACAGTTGACCAAGTCGCCAATTGGCGGGCCCCATTGTTGGCTTTTTGGGCAAAATTATGTTCGGCTTATCGAAATCCACATTAGGACATACCATTGAGTTTGTACTGACTTTTAGAGTTTTTTTGACCTATAACTTGTCATATTTAGAGACTGTTACCCTTGGCACACTTTTTGGTGCAAAATGGGCCACATATGGACCCCACTTTGACCCAAAATGACCGTTTTGTCCCTGTGTCCAAATTGGACGAAAGGGTAGTAATTTTTAGCTATTTTGCTGATTCCGGAAATGTTGGTGATATCTATTTCAGCATCTGGAGATGTTTGTTCGGAGCCATTAGTTTCTGATTTCGTGTCCGTGATATTTGGACGCCTACACCATACAGATCTTTTGCTAGGCAAGTATACCTTGCCATTGTACTTTGTTTACATTCCATATGATGCATGTATGTTTATTTCTGCTTATTTTAGTTCATTTATTTTAACTGTTATATAAATTGTGCGTCCAACGAAACTTGGGTGCAACGACGGTGTCGTCGTGTTCTGTTTTTATTTATGTATATGCATTGGACCTACTTTATGAGACCACCCCATTTTTATGAGGCATCTTATGTTTCATTGGCCATAATACTATTCTTACACGAGTGTGAGTCACATGTAGGATACGAACTTGCGTACTCAGCTGGCCACTGGTACGTATAGGTCGTGCGACGGATAGGAATAACTGCCAATAGAAACTTTGCATGCTAGTAGACCTGGCAGTTATTTAGAGGTATAATTGTGTCATAGATATGTAAGTCCCCTGATTTTCAGTAATTTTTAATTTGGATTTTTAGCAAATTTTCTGGAATTTTTACGAATTTTCTGTAATTAAAACCTAGGCTCTTGATAATTAAATGATTTTTAATTACTGTTAATTAATATTAAAATATTATAGAAATAATATTTTATGGTGTAAAATGAAAAACTGGACATAGAGTAATTTTCTGTGAATTTATTGGACTCCGGAAGCAGTTTTAAAGCCATAAAAACTATTTTTAATTTAACCAAATTAAACCCCTAAAATAAACCGAGTTTATTTGAAATAAACCAAACCAAACCCAGACCCGGTTCACTGAACCGAATCCAGCCTTATCGGGTCGGGTCGGATCTAAACCCGACCCGAAACCCGCAGACCCAAACCCATGCCTGAACCCTAATCCTAAGTCTAGTCGAAATACTATTCCGACCGGCTACCCTATAAATAATCCCCTCTCCTCCGCCTTCCTCCGGCAGCAACACCGGAACCCTAGCTCCTCCGTCTAGCCGCTGCCCTCGCTGTCGACCCTCTCCCCACGATCGATCCACCCATCAACTTCGCCGTTGCAACCCCTCTCCTCCGTCCCCGATCACCACGACCTCCACAGCCATCCTCGCCGTCCTCCACCTAGCCCCGACCCGCAACCATCTGAACTGAACCCTAGCCTCCCCCTGGCCTCCTCCTCCATCTCCCCTGAGCTCCATCTCCAACTCCTCCTCCCTCGATAACTCCTCCCCGCAGTGCCTCGACCTCGCCCGACTCCCAGCCGCCCTCGCCTCACCGCTCAGTTCCATCCCCCGCCGCCCTAAGCACTGAACCCTCAGCCGTCTCCGACCCGCAGACCCCCTCGAGCCACCTCCCTCCTCAGCCCTCCACCACGACAGAACTCCTCCTCTCTCCTCCGGCCGCCTGAGCACCAGCCCCTCCGCCTCGAGCCTCGCCGAGCAGCCCCCGGCCGCCTCCGCCGTATCCGTCGACCTCAGCCATCTTCGGCATCGACCCCTGACCCGGACACAGTAATACCCTAGCTCGGACACGGCAACAGCAGCCCGGACACGACTCAGCTCGTGTCGAGACGACGCGGACACGAGTAATTCAGATTTCACGGAGCCCTGTTCAGGTAACCCGTTCTCTCTCCTCATTGATCCGATTCCCGTTCCGTCAATTGTGTCGCATAGACTGTGTGACCCCCTCGATGCTCGTGCAACAAGCTCGGTGTGTCACGTCCTGTGGCGATCGCAAACCGTGATCAAAAAGCAGGAAAACCAACGCCCTGTTTCACCCCGGAACTGAGTGCGCCCCGCCAAACGGGACGACTTGGTCGCGCGCGGTCTTCACCAAAACGTGCGCGCCGTTGATACGGATATGCGGGATTTTGCCGAAGTTTATTTCGATGTGCGTGCACACCGGAATCAACGCGTATCCGCCGACAACGCCCCGTATCCGCCCATTCTGGAACACGTTGTAACTTTGTGTACACACGTTGGATCAAGACAAAACTTGTGCCATCGCCTCGTAGCACTACGTCGGTCCTGTGACCCAAGTTTGGTTCAATTCTGAGAACATTGACAAAATTGCGTATCGTGGGCCCCACAGGCTCCACTTGACGGGCGATTTTGTGATCGGCTCATCGGAATCCAATTCTGGAAGTTCCGTTGGGTTCGTATCATCGTTCCTGACTTGTTGATACTAAGTTTGAAGAATTTGGAGACCTTTGACCCTGACACATTTTTCGGTGCAAAGCTTTGACCCTGACACATTTTGTAAACATCACATGTGGACCCCGCTTTGACCCGGAAATGTCATTTTTGCCCTTGTGTCCAAATTGGACTTAAGGACAGACGTTTCTAGCTATTTGATATTTTCTGAATCTAATGGTGATATTTATTTCAGCAACCGGAGTAGTACCTGCAAATCACACTGAGATCAGAGCTACAGTTGGAGCCAGAACCCCAGGCAAGTGTACCTTGCCAAATCCTGCAGCTTAGCTACTTATTTCCTTGACTTAGTTATACATCGTTGTGCAAGTGTACCTTGCCAACTTTGCAGTTCTTGTTACATATTTTTCTTGATTCATTTATATTGCTGTGCATGCTTGACCTAGGACCGTGTGACTTACTTAGCGTCCGATTATTAGTCGGGTGCCAACACTGTATGCGGTGTTGTGTATTGTCATCTAGAGATGGACATTCGTGACCCTTTGCATTCTCGTTCTTGTCTTATCAAGTACATTATAACCCAGGATACTTGACACTATTCATGAGACAGGATCTTTCTGAGATATTCATGGTGATTCTGTGTAGGATACAGGTTTTATGGCATAGGCATTATATTCATAGACATTAGATGACTTGCTGCATTAGATATGATCGTGCGTGACATGGACATGATGCATCGTGGACATGAGACGTGTGATTATATTGGGTGGGGAGAGACACACAGGCTACAGGCTGATTATATATATAAACCCCCTATTATTGTGAGGCACAAGACTCTGAAGCCCGAGCTTGGCCCATTACTCATTATTACTGCTACCGGCTCCCAGACACAGAGCTTGTAGTGGCTCAGCCTGAGTACTCGTGATGCTCTCACTTGTATTTTCACATAGATGGTTATATACTTACCCTATTTATTTTATTATTGCTGCACTGCATTTATTTTGGCTTGTATTATCTGTATCTTGCTATGTCCCCTGAGGACCTGGATCCGGATTATGTCCCCAGGATTAGCAGAGGAGATCCACCCAGAGTTATACAGTACAGGAGCATTAGCAGGAGCAGAAGCAGGTGCCTACATTGGAGCAGAACCAGGATCCGAGGACGAGATCGTACCAGAGGACTTCTCCTGTGTATTGGCTTGAGATACTCATTTATTTCTGTTTCTAGTTATTTTATTTCCAGTCTATTACATTGATGTATCAGACTTGTTCTCGGATTGTTCTCCGAGACACTTTCATTGAGATTTGTTAGTTTATTCTATTTGTATTATTCTGGCTTTTGATCTGTGATTATCTGTTGTGGATGAGATTAGCATAGACTGTGACTCGTATCATTGGACCTACTTATTGTTATATTACAGCTTAAGCATGCCCCGATGGATCCATTAAATTGGGTTTGTCCATCGGTGTGTGCTGCGGGCCATTATCACGCGTCCGGTCCCTCGATATTTTGGGACTGGGGCGTGACAAGATATGTCATACTTAGAGCATGGGATAGGGAGAACAACAAGTACCACATTTGGGCTCCTTTGCACTTTCCTTTTTATGTAACCCATACGCTCCGCCGGAGATACGCGGTCGTGATGACCCCTATACTACTTGGCGGCATCTGCCGTTCAAAAGATGACATGCTTTGTAGGCCCCTGATTCTTTGAGAGAATCATGCCAATCCCATTTATGGCCAGATATCCCACTTATTAGAAAGTTGTTCTCAAACTGCATTCACATAGATGGTTAGGCGACCCCATTGGATATTTATTTTAGTACTTTATTGGCATGCTTCTATGTATCTTGTTATGTCCCTCTGAGGACCTGGTCCCTTTCCAGGTGCAGATGTTCATGAGTATTCACAGGAGCACCGATCCAGACTGGTTACTTATATTTACGAGGAGGTCTTCTCTCCGAGCCTTGTGATTGCTAGTTGATATTCTTATATTGTGGTTGTTGTGTTGCACTTACATATTCGAGTTGGTAGTGGATTTGTTTACATCCAACTATCATCTTGAGATACTTTATATTGAGATCTAGTTTCATAGATATTGGTTATTTATCTATTTATGATTTTTTGTGGAAGAGATTTAGATTATACCCTGTGACTTGTGACATATGTTTATACCACTTGTGGATTTGATATTCATATTACAGCGTACATGTGGATTTTGGTTTCCATATATTGGAGTTGCCATATCCATACGGCTAGCATGCTTACGTATCCTAGTCCTACGTATTTTGGGACTGGGGCGTGACATTATGTGATAGATAGGTAAATTCTAAGTTGGGTAGAAGTTGCATTGTCAACTTGAGAGGAAATTCTTTTAGATTGTGACCAAGTAAGATTAGATAGAGAGACCCTACCCTATTTTAATTTCGAGGACGAAATTGTTTTAAGTTGGGTAGAATATAAAACCCCTAATTTCAAAAAAATATATTAATTATTTAATTAATTATTAATTAAATTATAGTATTTATTAGCTCATTAGTAGAAATAGAATTTATTTAATTTTATTTTAGGTGATGATGCATTTAGAGGATTTATGGAGCAAGTATAAATTTTTCTTAATTATTTACATGTAGGAGACCTTGTGGACAGTTGATAGATTTATGGTATGCACTGACAAATTCTAGAGTTTTCTATATATATATATATATATATATATATATATATATACATATAGGGTTATTAAAAAGAATAATAGAAGAAAAAGAAATTAGGAATTAGAAATAGAATAAGAAAAAGAATTAAAGAAAGAAAGAAAAAGAAAAAGAATAATTCTTAATGGATCCTAACCCTAAACCCTAATTCCTAACCTACCCGTTAAGACCTTTAACTAACCCACCCGCTAACTCAACCTACCCGCAACCCCGCACCCGCTAGCAAACATTAGCAGCAGCAGCCTTAATAAACCAGCGACCGCGTGAAAGCCCCCAGCCGCTGTTACACATATATATATACCATTTAATTCTAAAGTCCTAACCCTAAATTCTTTATCCCTCTACAACCCTGCGACCAGAGCTGCCGCGCCGCCCAGCCAGCACCGTCAGAGCCGCCCGCGACCACCGTACGGCCGAACGCGTCAAACCCCGCGGCAGATTTTTGAACAGCAGCGAAGGCCTGTTCATGCCTCGTTTCCCGCGCCCTCGCTGGACCAAACTCGACCCGTTCTTCACCGGTATGCTCACGACCAATCCCCCATCCATCTTTGTGTGTTAGTTTACCTCGAACAACGCGTAACCCTAGACGTAAACAGCGACCAAGTTGGCGAAAAACGATAACTTTTGGATCGCAGAAAACTGTGGTAACTACCCATGTTCACGGACTCGTATCTCCCACCACAGAGATCCGAATTTTGTTTTTCTTTTTGGTATGCGAAGACCACCTAATCTAGATTATTTTCTGTCAAATACAATAATTTAATAGTTGCTGTGTACTGAATTAAATTAGATAGAAAATTCTGAAAACCTATTTTTTTAACTTTCAAAATTTGCGATACGGAGCGCGCCCTGCCAAACGGGACCGCCCCATCGTGTACCAAATGTACCAAAAGGTGCGCACAGTATACCCAGATGTGTGGGCTTTCGCAGAAACTGATTTGGATGAGTTATTTATAGTGTTCCTTAAATGCATGAGTTAGTGAACTAGACCTAGAAATCCACTAGATGAGCCCCTGACCAAATTATAGGACTATGGATATTAATTAGCAATTTTGAGATTTAATATTGAGGATTATAATTTATTATTATGATTTTATTTAATTATTGTACCTTACCGTTGCTTCGATATTTGGAGCGCTACGCTAGCTTTTGTCTCCCAATAAATTTTACACCATTATCCTAGACGTGTCAGTCTTCTATTTTGATCTTTGTATAACTCATAATTATGCTTTCTTGTGCTTTATTTTAGTCAAACAACATTCGTCGCTAATAATTATATTTAATTCCAAATAAATCTAACTTTACATCTTTGTGTGTTCCAATCGAAATTGGAGACACAATCTCTACCCATTTTGTGCAACCCAAATTATGAAAATATTCTATTCTGAGTCTTCTACATCCATGACACTTGTGTCCCACCTAATTTTAACCCCATGTACTTCTAATTAATTTTAGAACACCAATTATATTAATTTTAATTTAATTAATCTAAAACCCCCACTTAGTGTAATTTTCCAATTGTTTGGCACTTTTATGTAAAAGTGAATTGAGGTGTCAACACTGTTTGATAATAAACGAAAGAAATAAAACTAGGTTTATACGAAACCTTTTTTTGGTCTACAAACAAGAAGTACAATTAATCATATACGAGGATGTTAAGTACAAAAATTTAATTCTGGGTAAATATTGCTATAGGAGTCTGATCTGCGGTCGATCACTTTGTCCCTTGGACTACACGATGATGAAGAAGTGTTGTAGAAGACGAAAAAGAAACTTTAAAGACTGCAGGAGGGATTGAACTCTTGTTTCCAAAGCTCTCTATATGTGCTCTCTTGACCTTGGTTTTTTTTTGACTTTTCCAACCTTTGACCTCCGTGGCCGGAGGTCTTTATTTATAGAGTTCAACTATAGTCGGCGTAGAAAACGAACAGGAGAACTATACCTTTTACGCAGCGGTTACAATAACTGCTACCCATGTATAAATAATCTTCTGAATAGGCGTATGATGCGTATCCTATTATGAGGTAATGCGTATAACTGCTCGTCGAAGATCATGGTATGCGAGCCACGTAGATAACTGCCCCTCGCGTAGAGATGGTTGGCGTAAAATCCAAATAACTGTCTCGTTGGCATAAAAGCCAAATAGTTGTTCTGTTGGCGTAGAAGCCGAATAGCTGTCAAGTTGGCATAGAAGCCAAGTAGGCGTAGAAGCCTAATAGCTGTCAAGTTGGCATAGAAGCCAAGTAGGCGTAGAAGCCTAATAGCTGTCAAGTTGGCATAGAAGCCAAGTAGGCGTAGAAGCCTGATGCTTTGCAAGTATAGTCTGAGTTGGCATATTCCGAGGAGATAGCGTACAGCGTGCTCCTATAACTGAAACTAGCCAGGTCAACGTATTTCAAGGAGATAGCGTACAGCGTGCTCCTGTAGCTGAAAATAGCCTGATGGCGTAATATGCAGGGGTGGTGATATGGACATATTAGCCATAATTATGGCTCACCCACACATTAAAAGTAGAACCAAATCTCGTGCATTAAATGCAAAGATCTGCCCCTATCACGTGCATTAACTGCAGAGACGTGCCTCGAGTTCTGTACGAAGAGCAGCTTTTAACGTGGCGGTTCATTTCGTCTCCTGTTGAGCATAAAAGCTCATATCTGCATGTCTAAAACTAGGCAGCGTATTCCTTGAATGCGTAAATAACATCTTATACCAAGGGTTATGTCACTAGACGACAGTCTGGGACTCTGTGCCGAATTATTATTACAGCCGTCCTCTCGATCATCGTGCGGTAATCTTTGTCAGGAGTCAGGTTCACTGCATGATCTGACAGGTTCATTCGAGGAATACGAAGAGTTCCTCGTACAACTTTCCGCTGCATTAATAAGCAGATAGGTTTTACGCCGAAGTGACGATGTAACAACCTTTTTACGCTGAAGCAGTCTGAAAATACTGTATTAGGCGGGTTGTTCTGGAGCTATATTTTACGCTGAATAGCGTTGAAGCTTTGTTGTTAGCCAATGGCTCTGAAGTCATGTCTTACGCCACCCAGTGCTGGAGCTCTGTTTACGCTTCCTGCATGTTTGAGGGTTTTACGCGTATAATTCCTCAGTGTATTTTTCATGCTTCTACAAGATCCCCTTCAAAGTTTTCAAATTCCTCGTAATTTGAAATACTTTGAATGAAGCATGAAACGGTCAAGTTTGACTCGTTCCACGAAGCTGATTTCTTGGCAAATATTTAGGAATTTGTTAGGATTTGGTGTGATCTACTCTGCCTATATAAAGGTGACTGAGTTAACATGTTTTTTCTACACTTCCTTCACCACACAGAGATGGTCGCCGAGCTTCGTCGGGTCGACTTGAGGAAGAAGAAGATCATGTTCTTCCAGCATGTAAGGAGCCGTAAAAAGAGGCGTCTTCGAGCAAATATTATCTGCAACGATGGATCATGGAAGTATATCATAGCTTCCTTTGCTCGGGATGATCAGCAATTTCATATGGCGATTCTTTCAGGAGAGAGGAATGGTCTTATTTGGCCACACAGCTTGCAAGCTGTATTTTCTCCCATCATGACGCTGGACGAAGGCAGACAGCTTGGCCCTGTCTTCCAGTATTGAGTTGGGTCTGAACCCTCAACTCAATTTCTAGGGCATGTCTGTCATGGCATATGGAGGGTGGGCTCTGAATAATTTAGACAGGACCAGTTCTGTATCCTCCCGCCATTCACCATTTTCTTGTTCATCGATTGCAGAAGCCGATGAAGTGCCGTAGAAGACGGAAAAAGATCTCCACCAATATGATAACCTGGCAGAATATATTCTTGGTGTGATCTTAAATGGAGAAACCCTTTGTAGAAAAAGGATTTTCATCATATGTAATCATGAAGATAAAAAACCCTTTGTAGACTGGATTTCCATCATATGTAATCATGATTAATAAACTTGCCTTCTTTTACGCATCTGATGATTTGCCATATTTGCTGTGAGAAAGTCTGAATAGTGTGCAGCTTCGATATGTCTGAATAATTTTACGCCGACTCTGATAAAAGAATATCTGATCTCGTCTTGTCTTTTATTCGTAACAGAAGACGCGTAGAAAGCTGCTTAGCATTTAAGTCGAATATCCGAACTATCATGCTATTTTGAACGAGGAGTCGCATAAAATTTCTGAACTGTCACTTCTCTTATGCGAAGGATTCTTGTTCAGACTATCATCTTCAAGAATGATTTCCCGAAAATCCCTTGAAATAGGGTGAGAAATGGCCGTCAAACAGGCCATACTTGAATTTTTGAGAAAGAATTCTGACTGGACTTTGGATGAACTTCCAATCGACCCAAGAAGAAGAGTCAACTTCAATGCTAAACTCTGTATGTTTTGGGTACTTGGAATATTTTATGGCCAAGAAAGAGCATCCTCTGCGTAAACTCTTGTAATTGGCCGTCTGAGCATAGAATCGTAGATTTATAGCCTCAGAGCGTAAAAATCTTCTGAGCGTGAAATCATAGATTTGTAGCCTATAAGCGTAAAGTCATAGGTTTGTAGCCTCTCGAGCGTAAAAGCTACCGAGCATAAAAGCATCCGGGCGCAAAACCATAGACTTATAGCCTCTAAGCGTAAAACCGTAGGTTTGTAGCCTCTCGAGCGTAAAAGTTGCTGAGCATAAAAGCATCCGGACGTAAAACCGTAGATTTAGTCTCTGAGCGTAAAACCGTCGATTTGTAGCTTCTCGAGCGTAAAAGCTCATTAGCGTAAAATCATAAATCTGCTCTATGCGTAAATTCTGGATCTACTGACTGTCCGTCTTCTTCCTTCAAATGATAGGTTGACGTAGACCCAAATCATAACCGAATATTAAATATCGGATTTGGTTAGGACTTTGAGGAGTCATCCGAACTCTATAAATAGTCCAAGGACTGGAGAGAGAGAACTTGTATCTGCCTTCACAAATCCCTTGCTTTCCAAGAACCCTTCTTCTTTGTCTCTTACTCGAGAACTCAGGATCGCCATGGCCCCTAAACAGTCTTTCACTGCTAAGGGAAAGAAAGTTGCCTCTTCTTCTCGCTCCTCTGCTCAAGCGCGAGCAACTCCTGTTAGACTAAATGAACCTCAATCGGAACGCAGTGCTCCGGCGTCGAGCCGTGCTTCGGATATTACAGGTAAAGACTTCGGGAGAGAACCAAAATCCTTCGCACACGTTGTACGTGCACGCGTAAGGTCCTCTTTCGTACTGAGAGCCTCTTTGAGGAAGATGATGTACGAAGGGGTTTTATCATTACGCGCACATTCCTAATATGTCAGCGTAAGAACTCCAAATTTTTGCAGTCTGGCGTAAAAACACATACTGTCGAGATTTGGTGTTTTACTGTAAACTTTGAATTTTACGTGCTGGATATGAATACCGACGTAAAAATTCAAACTTTGTCAATCCAGCGTAAAAGCTCAGATTGTTAACTGATGCCAACCTTGAATTTTACGCAATGGAAAATAGGTTCCGGCGTAAAGCTCAAGTTTTTATAGTCTTGGCGTAAAAGCATAGACTGATAAAAACTGCAAGAGTGTAATGTCTAGTGTAGAAACTGACTTGTTCTCTTACGTTTTATAGTGGGCTTGCAGATCTCTCCATTGGCTGAAGTGATGGGCTCTGCTGCCGGAATATTGAGCTCAAATTATCTGGAGGATTTGTCGCATGTGACATTTCCCATTTCTGGAGCCAACTACCCTGAAGAGAGGAGAATTCTGATATCGTCCCAAGGAGAGCGCATGCTGCTGAGTATGATCAGCGGGGAGCCCCTGACATACATAGACGGGACAGAGTATAAGAAACCTGGTTTCTTATTTGGGGATGTTATTGACAAGCAATCCCAGACCAAGCCCAAGAAGGAGAATTGGGTGTTTACTACTAAAGGCACGGTGATGTATCTGCCCAGTATGCCTAGGGATTACCCTATCTCGGCCTTCTTTCATGCCACTCATCCTAGGAAGATGGTATGGGTGCTGACTCCCGATCTTCACGGCCGTCCGGGGAAGATCTCATATAACAAAGAATACTACGGAGGAGCCTATATGAGTCGGAGGACGACGAGTCATCTTGATAAGAGGAAAAGATATCCTCACTTGACTCAGAATTTGCGATGGAGGTGGTATACCCTAACCCAAAATGAGTTTGTTGACAGTAGGGATCACCATGCAACGGCATTCGCCTTTTTTTCCCCTAGTTGAGGCCTGGTTCTGACTTCAGATCATAACCCATACTTTGCATAATCTTTAAAGCTTGGGGACTATATCTGTGAACCTGCATTTTACCAGCATCTGATTCGTGAGAATCTTCTTATACAACCGGTCTGTTGCATATGCGACCGAAGACTATCGGATGCTGATTGTTGCGAGTAGGCGGGATAATAAAGATAGAATCTTCATGTGGCCCATATGTCGTGATGACGTTAGATGTTGATGCCACTTCCCACACATACGGTCGATAAAAGTCTATAGCTTTCAAGAATTTCTGTTCTATAGGCTCTATATCGTTATGGAGGGATGATTCCTGATTAGGAAATTGAGCGTCATTATAATGAAAAAGAGGTTCTTTATTATCATCAGAAACCATATTCCCGGTTGTATTTACATCAATCGGCTGTTTGTTGCACCGAAGGTTGATGACCAAGGGTGGAGGCTTCTGGTTTAGAGTGATCACTAGGGGATCACTTCCTCCTCCTAATTTGGTTTTGTCCAAGTGGATAGCCATGGGTTTTATGACTTTAGGACGGGTAGTCCGTCCTTTCACCTGGATTGACAGAGGTTACTCAACAGACGGTTCTCCTGGCTCCTGGTAGGATTCCTCTTTCGTCTTGTCTGACACATCCTTCATGTAGTCTTGGGTGTACAATATGGCGTCGGGGTAGTAGGACTCAACTCCTTTGAACGGGTTGAGATCAGCAAACTCTGTCTTCACTATCCCTTGAGAGTCTACATATTTGAAGCATTGATGTAGAGTGGAAGGAACAATATTGTGATCGTGAATCCATAGTCTGTCCAACAAAATATTGTAAGACACCTCTGAATCAATGACGTAACATGTAGCCACTGATCTAAGGTCACCGATTTGGATCCTCAGACGAATCTTTCCCAACGGCTTGCTTTTCCTGGCATTGAAGCCCACGATTGTAGTGGTAATGTAAGCCAGTTCGCTTGTAGGAATCCTCAGCGGTCTGAGCAGACTATGAGGGATAATGCTGATCGACGATCCCGGATCTATGTAAATCCGGTCTACCTCAATGGAACCAATGTATCCGGTATAATAGAGGGGTCTGCCATGTCGGTTATGTTTTAACAGCATGTCATCTTGACTGAAAGTGATGTTGGGGACCACTTCCATTACACTATGGTATTGAGGACATGCCACAGGTTCTTTATCGGGGGACTTGAGCTGAGTCAAGCATACATCCGCCTGCATTAACGCTTCACTCAAGGCTTGACGAATGTCTTTGGACAGCCTTAGGAGCTCGAAAATGGACAATCTGGCTGGTGTATTGGCTAACTGGGCTAGGATATCAAAGTTATATGGCTTCTCCAAACCTTTGTTTTGAATATTCTTCAAAGGTTTATCAAAACGTACTTCATTTTGCTTGCCCTTGTCCGCCGAAGTTGGTCTAGAAGGACCTGCCTCTGGTATGACAGATTCAGGTTCTGGAAATTTGGCAGCTGAAGTGTCTGCCGTTGCATCTTCCTGGTTTCTGCCATAATCCTTGAGGTAGGTTTTCCCTGAACGGGTTCCGGTAGCCAAAAGCCTCTTCTTCTGATGTTGGGGATATTGCAACCATATGGCATGGTTTGCGTCTTGAGTTCTTTCGGGATTTAGCCTTAGCAGCTTGAGTCTCTTCCTCAATCTCTGACACCAGATCAGGATGAACCCACATAATCTCACCACGCTGGGTAGTTAGGGGTACCAAGTCATGATTTTGACCCCTGGCCGGAAAGAGATTAACAATGTTCATCATTGTTCGGGAAATAGGTATTACACCATCCGGGACTTCTTGAGGAGGCAGATTGCCAAATTAGAGAGAGATCATATTGGCAGTGACCGTCTTCTCACTATTGCGCAGAGTGATAGCCTTGGCGTCGATTAACTCCTGGATCTTCCTTTTTAGTATATAACACGCTTTGGTAGGGTGATATATATACCTATGGAAAATGCAGTACTTAGGATTATTGGTACTGCCGACTTCATTAGGCCGTTTTACCTCGGGGAGGGTAAGCTTGCCACTTTTGACTAGACATTCGAATATGCTCGGAATATCGTCGTCATCAAAAGAATATGCTTCAATGGGCCTGGAAGTCCTAGATTTTGTCTGTGTGGTTGCCAGAGTGTTTTGCTTGGACGTATTGATCGCCAGAGCTTCTTTTTCTTTGGAACTACGAGGATGGTCGCTATTGGAGGATGACCTCTTCCCTCTATCAAAGGTAGAGATCATGATTCCATTGTCACGCGCCTTCCGACTGTTGTCTTCAGCGGCTACCGCTGAGATAATAAACGAGGGCCAATCATGGAACTGATATGGTCCTGTGAACACTGAGATTAATGGAAGAAGGTTCTTTCTGCAAATGTCCACCAATGCCGAATCTGGAACTCCGGGAGGCATTTGCAAAGTGGCCTGACGAAAATGTTCGATGAAGGTACGAACGTTATCTTTCTCCTTCTGTTTCACTTCGATGAAAGAGGACGTAGACATGTCCATCCCTCCTTCGTAGAATCGCGCAAAGAACAGAGTCTTGAAATCTTCAAAGAAAATAATGCAGTTATCCGCAAGACTACGGTACCACTGATAAGCCACTCCAGACAGACAGCCTTTGAACACTCCAGTGAGAAGGGCGTCATTCCTTTGTAACAACACTGTCATCATGCTGAAGTAGTTCATGTACTGGCTCGGTGACGTCTTTTCCTCAAACAAAGCCATAGCCTGTGGTTTGTATTTAGGAGGGAAAGGGATCTCATTCCAGATAGCTGGGTAAGGCTGGTTGATTCCCAATTTCTTGAGCTGATCTTTATGCTTCAAGGCATCAAATTGGGCTTTCAATTCCTGCACTGCCTGCATCAGATCTTCCGCTGGTAATGGGACTGAAGAGTGGTGAGAGATCGGTTGTATCATAACTCCAACAGGAGGCAATATATTCTCCGAGTTATGTAAGCCCCCTGATTTTCAAGAATTATTAATTTGGACTTTTCACAATTTTCTGAAATTTTTCGGGATTTTTTATAATTAAAACCTAGGCTCTTGGTAATTAAATAATTTTTATTTTGCTGTTAAATATATTAGAATATTATGAAAATAATATTTTTTGGTGTAAAATGAAAAAACTGGACTTAGGGTAATTTTCTGGAATTTATTGGGCCCCGGACCTATTTTTAAACACCTAAAAACTATTATATTTAATTATTTATTTATTTATTTATTTATTTATTTAAAACCAAGCCGGCCCAGCCCAGTTCGCGGCCCACCTAACTCGGCCCAGCCCGGCCATTGGCCTACCGGGTCGGGTCGGGTCGGTCAGACCCGCGAGCCCGACCCGCGACCCGTTTCCACCCCCTCACCCCGCGCGATCCGCTCCGGCACCCGCGTCCACCGCCGCATCCGCCGGCCGCCCGCTCCGCACGTCGCTGCGAGCCCCGCGTCCACGTCCCCGCCTTCCTCGCCCCTCCTCCGCCTCATCCGCCGCCTAGCCCGGCCATCCCAGCCTCCTCCACACCTATATAAGCCCCCTCCCCTTCCTCCTCCGGCCGCCAGATCGACCTCCGCCTCCGCCCACCGCTGCGCCGCTGCCGCCCTAGCTTCGCCGCGACCTCCGCCTGCCCTCCGCCCAGTCGACCACTGGTGCCACCCCCGCGAGGCCGCCGCCGCAGCTTCCCCTTCCCTCCCCTCTCTTCTCCCAGCCGCCCGAGCCCCTCCGGCCGCTGTCACCCGCTCCGCCCAGCTTCGTCCGACGCCGGCGACTCCCCCACGACAGCCTCCTCCGCTGCCCGGCCTCCCTCCGGCCGGCTCTGCCGCCGCCGACCCATCAGAAATCCTAAACCTAGTTTGGACACGGCTGGACACAGGACACGTGCTGGACACGACACGGACACGAGAAACGCTATTTTTCGAGCCCTGTTCAGGTACGTGTATCTCCCTGCTTATTTACCCATTTTTGATTGTCTTTTGCATCACGAAGCCTGCATGACCCTCTCGGTGCCCGTGCAACCCGCTCGGGGCATCGCGTCCTGTGGCGATCACGAACTGCGATCCAAAAACAGGAAAAACAACGACCAGTTTCACCCCGAAACTGGATACGCCCCGCCAAACGGAATGACTTGGTCGCGCGCGGTCTTCACAGATACGTGCGCACCATCGATACGGACGTGTGGGATTTTGCAGAAGTCGATTCGGGTCTGCGTGCACACCGGGATCAACGCGTATCCGCGGATAACGCCCCGTATCCGACTTTTCTAAATCGCGTCCTAACTTTGTGTACACACGTCGAATTGAAACAAAACTTGTGCCATCGGACTCGTAGCGATAAGCTGGTCCTGTGACCCAAGTTTGGTTCGATTCCGAGAACGTTGACGAAATCGCGTGTCGTGGGTCCCACAGGCTCCACTCGACAGGCGATTTTGTGATCGGCTCATCGGAATCCAATTTTGGAAGTTCCGTTGGGTTCGTATCATCGTTCCTGACCTGTTGACACTAAGTTTGGTGAATTTGGAGACTTTTGACCCTGACACATTTTTGGTGCAAAGCGGGCCCACATGCGACCCCGTTTTGACCCGAAATTGTCATTTTTGCCCCTGTGTCCAAATTGGACTCAAGGACAGGCGTTTCTAGCTATTTGATATCTTTTGAGCATGATGGTAATGGTTATTTCAGGATCCGGAGACATTTCTGGAAATTTTCCGAGAACAGAACCGTAGTTGGAATCCAAACATCAGGCAAGTACCTGCACTTCAAGTTTATTCTTTATATTATGATAATTAGTTTCTTGCTCTACTAGCACCATTGGATGATTAAACTTAGTGTTAGGATTTGGAGTTCATGTCTTGCTTTTCGTGTCGGGAGGGAGAATACTAGGAGGCATGTAGTTTACCCTTCCCCCTGTCCTGACTGATAGCTGTTGGTACGCGACTGTACCTTCAGCCTGATATTCGATTATTCCTGAATGATAGCCGTCTATGACGTGCCGGATTAGCCTTATAACCCCCTACATGCCAACTATGTATTCTAAATACACAATCACACACACATAGCTTCTTTGTCTTGTTGCAGTTCTATTTTCTTGTCTCATTATAATCCTGTTTTACTTATATTCCTGATTTTTAGTGCTTAACCTTAGTTAATTTTACTACTTATTATGCATATTCTTATCGTGATGTTTAGTCATTTTTCACTACTTGTCATAAATATTTAGTTTAAACTTTGTTGTGTATTGGTACTTTGCTCCTTCCTGACTGGATCCGTTGATATTAGGCGATGATGAGGACTATGCCCCCACCTTTTATGGCCCATATGACGTAGCAGATGATACATTTGAGGAGCTGGTTCCTACTCAGGAGACTACTTTTGAGGAGTAGTTAGCCAGTTAGCTAGTATTTTCTTTCAGCATAGTAATCGGGTTTGTCCCCGATTTATCTTCTGGTTCTATAATAACTGTGGAATTGTTTGTCATAATTTGTCTTTTGAAATCTTAGCATTCCTATTTCCTATTATTATCCTTGGCATTTATTTTTGTGAATGAGCTAGATTTTAATTTAACTGTGAATATGACCTAGACAGCGTACTACCGCCGATACTGCGGCGTAGGCTGGACGTACTCACGAACCGGTGCCCGATTCATCTGGGTGCGGGTCGTGACACATTTTTATGGTGGCCCATGCAGGTCCACGACTAAATTGTTCGGTTTCAACTTAGGGACCGAACAAGCCTGCAGTAAGAATAGGATAAGTTTTAGGATCTCATCCACTTGCTTGAATCGTTCTTGACATCTATCTCGGATTCGAATTAATTCCTTGACTTGCATCCTGCCTTGATTCCTGTGCACCTCTTATTATTTATTTTGGTTGCAGAGTTATGGATTCACGAGCGAACGACGAGATTCCTGCAAGATCACCACGAGATGCTGTGGTAACCAACGAAGATGAAGTAACACCAGTGGATGGAGGACAATCAGCTCAACAACATGCCTCGAGAGCCCTCACGATGACCGTGGAGAACGCGCAGACTCTTGGAGTAGCTAATGCGCGTAAGTGATTTGTAGATACCGTTTCTAGTATTGTTTTAGCTCGTGCCTATTGGTTCGTGACCTCAGCCCCAACCTAGTAATTTTGAACTTGCTAATAACCTGGTATGCTTTTATATTTGATAACTGTAGAGATTATAGAGTCTTTCGTTATTGTGCTTAATGTGTGTTGTTTTGTGAACTTGAATAATTTGTACCCCCTTTCATCATCATCTAGCGTACTTATATTTCATATACTACCTTGACTTATGCTGCTAATATAGCCTACTTTTGCAAGCTTATCCTTTCATCAAGCTTGTTCATGACATATGTATTATTGGGTCGACATACTAATACAACTGTCTATTCAGAATCAGTGTATTACGGTCTGATCAACCTGAATGCATTTTGGTTCACTCTTCGCACGACTACTTCACGTGGATTGAGATATATAGTTGACTAGTATACTTGCCCTCTAGATATGACTGAGCATATCGTACAGTTACATAACTGTACTAATACGAGCATGCGAACAAATGATTACCAGAATAGGATTTTAATCCATAACTGCTTGACAATTTCCATTTGAATTCTTTAAACGCCTTGATCCCGATACTTCTATTCTATCACCCCACCCTTGAACTCTTTATTATTGATCTCCGTCTTCTCTTATTTCGGAAAGACGAAATCTCGTGCTTGGTATAAGTTTGATATATAGACAGTACTAGATATACCCCATAGGCCGATCACACATTTGAGGATTATTCTTCCGTAATTAAGGATATATCATATGTAATATGATCGGCGTTGAAGTTTCGAGGATTGAAGGACATGAGTAAACAAATTAAGGAATATTTTCTTAAGGTATATAGCCTTATGTGGTAGATGGGTAATTCTAAGTTGAGTAGCAGTGCATTGTCAACTCGAGAGGAATTTCTTTTGGATTGTAATCGAGTAAAGCTTAGATTGGGAGAGGTTCAAGCCATTTCAATTTTGAGAATTTTAGAAGAATGACTAAGATGATGAGGATTAATGAACTTCAAAATTCTTGATATTGAGGACCCAATATTTATACCTTAGGTACATGATTTAAATTTGGAATAATGAAGGTAAAATCATCAATTTGAATTTAGAGGATAAAAATATAGAATTTCAGACTTGAACATTGGTGGATTGCATTTAAATTATTTTCAATTTGATGATTGGAATTAAGAATTTAAAATTTGATGGTTGGACTACCTATTTGAAACGTTGAGGATATGAATGGAGTTTAAAAAGTCGAAGCATACAAAAATTTATAAGTGAAAATGGGAATAATATTGGACTCGGATTACTTCTAGAGGAGATTATGATAGTTAGAGATCGGGAGATAAAATTTACATGCTTATTTAAATTTTGAAGATGTTATAAGGATTTAATTTAAATTTGGATATGGATATGGATAATTTGAGTAAGTGAGAAGAGATTACAATAGGTCGAATTTTGATTTGAACAAATCGCGATAGATTTGAATAGATTTTGTTATTTAAATTTTTGGAAGAGATTGCGATTGACGTACCTTATGTACGAATGTGAAGGATTTAACAAATTATGCCTTATTTTAATTTTGAGGACGAAATTTTTATAAGTTGGGTAGATTGTAAGTCCCCTGATTTTCAAGAATTATTAATTTGGACTTTTCACAATTTTCTGAAATTTTTCGGGATTTTTCTGTAATTAAAACCTAGGCTCTTGGTAATTAAATAAATTTTATTTTGCTGTTAAATATATTAGAATATTATGAAAATAATATTTTTGGGTGTAAAATAAAAAACTGGACTTAGGATAATTTTTCTGGAATTTATTGGGCCCCGGACCTATTTTTAAACACCTAAAAACTATTATATTTAATTAATTATTTATTTATTTATTTATTTAAACCCAAGCCGGCCCAGCCCAGTCCGCGGCCCACCTAACTCGTCCCAGCCCGGCCATTGGCCTACCGGGTCGGGTCGGGTCGGTCAGACCCGCGAGCCCGACCCGCGACCCGTTTCCACCCCCTCACCCCGCGCGATCCGCTCCGGCACCCGCGTCCACCGCCGCATCCGCCGGCCGCCCGCTCCGCACGTCGCTGCGAGCCCCGCGGCCACGTCCCCGCCTTCCTCGCCCCTCCTCCGTCTCACCCGCCGCCTAGCCCGGCCATCCCAGCCTCCTCCACACCTATATAAGCCCCCTCCCCTTCCTCCTCCGGCCGCCAGATCGACCTCCACCTCCGCCCACCGTTGCGCCGCTGCCGCCCTAGCTTCACCGCGACCTCCGCCTGCCCTCCGCCCAGTCGTCCACCGCCGCAGCTTCCCCTTCCCTCCCCTCTCTTCTCCCAGCCACCCGAGCCCCTCCGGCCGCCGTCACCCGCTCCGCCCAGCTTCGTCCGGCGCCGACGACTCCCCCTCGACAGCCTCCTCCGCTGCCCGGCCTCCCTCCGGCCAGCTCCGCCGCCGCCGACCCATCAGAAACCCTAAATCTAGTTTGGACACGGCTGGACACAGGACACGTGTCGGACACGACACGGACACGAGAAACGCTATTTTTTGAGCCATGTTCAGGTACGTGTATCTCCCTGCTCGTTTACCCGTTTCTGATTCCGTCTTTTGCATCACGAAGCCTGCGTGACCCTCTCGGTGCCCGTGCAACCCGGTCGGGGCATCGCGTCCTGTGGCGATCGCGAACCGCGATCCAAAAACAGGAAAAACAACGACCCATTTCACCCCGGAACTGGGTACGCCCCACCAAACGGAACGACTTGGTCGCACGCGGTCTTCACAGATATGTGCGCGCCGTCGATACGGACGTGTGGGATTTCGCAGAAGTCGATTCGGGTGTGCGTGCACACCGGGATCAACGCGTATCCGCGGACAACACCCCGTATCCGACTTTTTTGAATCATGCCCTAACTTTGTGTACACACGTCGGATTGAAACGAAACTTGCTCCATCGGACTCGTAGCGATACGCTGGTCCTGTGACCCAAGTTTGGTTCGATTCTGAGAACGTTGACGAAATCGCGTGTCGTGGGTCCCACAAGCTCCACTCGATAGGCAATTTTGTGATCGGCTCATCGGAATCCAATTCTGGAAGTTCTATTGAGTTTGTATCATCGTTCCTGACCTGTTGACACTAAGTTTGGTGAATTTGGAGACTTTTGACCCTGACACATTTTTCGGTGCAAAGCGGGCCTACATGCGGACCCCGTTTTGACCCGAAATTGTCATTTTTGCCCCTGTGTCCAAATTGGACTCAAGGACAGGCGTTTTTAGATATTTGATATCTTCTAAGCATGATGGTAATGGTTATTTCAGCATCCGGAGACATTTCTGGAAATTTCCCGAGAACAGAACCGTAGTTGGAATCCAAACATCAGGCAAGTACCTGCACTTCAAGTTTATTCTTTATATTATGATAATTAGTTCCTTGTTCTACTAGCACCATTGGATGATTACACTTAGTGTTAGGATTTGGAGTTCATGTCTTGCTTTTCGTGTCGGGAGGAAGAATACTAGGAGGCATGTAGTTTACCCTTCCCCTGTCCTGACTGATAGCTGTTGGTACGCGACTGTACCTTCAGCCTGATACTCGATTATTCCTGACTGATAGCCGTCTATGACGTGCCGGATTAGCCTTATAACCCCCTACATGCCAACTATGTATTCTAAATACACAATCACACACACATAGCTTCTTTGTCTTGTTGCAGTTCCATTTTCTTGTCTCATTATAATCCTGTTTTACTTATATTCCTGATTTTTAGTGCTTAACCTTAGTTAATTTTACTACTTATTATACATATTCTTATCGTGATATTTAGTCAGTTTTTACTACTTGTCATAAATATTTAGTTTAAACTTTGTTGTGTATTGGTACTTTGCTCCTTCCTGACTGGATCCGTTGATATTAGGCGATGATGAGGACTATGCCCCCACCTTTTATGGCCCATATGATGTAGCAGATGATACATTTGAGGAGCCGGTTCCTACTCAGGAGACTACTTTTGAAGAGTAGTTAGCCAGTTAGCTAGTATTTTCTTTCAGCATAGTAATCGGGTTTGTCCCCGATTTATCTTCTGGTTCTGTAATAACTGTGGAATTGTTTGTCACAATTTGTCTTTTGAAATCTTAGCATTCCTATTTCCTGTTATTATCCTTGCCTATTTATTTTTGTGAATGAGCTAGATTTTAATTTAACTGTGAATATGACCTAGACAGCGTACTACCGCCGACACTGCGGCGTAGGCTGGACGTACACACGAACCGGTGCCCGATTCATCTGGGTGCTGGTCGTGACAAGTTAGGCAGTGGAGGAGCTGCTGACTCTTGATTTAGAATAGGCTCCTGGTTTGTATTGGATGGTGGTAGGTTCGCCCCCACACATATTTGAGTCGGAGGAACCGATGCTGGAGCTATAGCAGCTGTATGTTGAGTCACCAACATTTAGTGCATACTCTGCATTATGGTATGCATCTCTTTGAGTGATGCTTCCAAAACAGCGATGCGTTGTTCCGTACTTCCTGATGAGGAAGCCTCTTCATGTTCATCTCCAATGTCATAGACTCCCATTTCTCTGGATGCTATTGAAGGATTAGTATAGATCTCCGTAGAGATTGAGTCTATACTTTCAGCATCCGATTCGGGAAACTGGCGACCCCCAGTGTCGGAATCAGAAGAATACGAAGCCGGTTGTCGTGACCTCGAACAGGTGTTTTAAAACACCCCAGCTTCAATGTTCTCAAGGAGTCTGTCGAATCTCCTTTGGCTTGGAGTTCTAGAGGGATGACGTCTTGAATTTGACCTTCCTCTAGGAACGTGTGAAGCCGTATTCACTTATGAAAATGTAGGCTCTTCTTCCTGTAAAGACAAAGAGTAGTTCAACCGGTCAAAAACTGACCGTTTTGCCTTAGAACAACAATAATTAACTACAACTTTGTGACTATTACAACATTGTTCCCTAGGGGGTATAATAGATACGTTAGAAGATCCCCTATCTTTGCGCTTCTGGATCAAGAAATTACGCAAGTTAGGAGAATTAACAGAAGAAGAAGAAGGCTTATTCTACCTTTTTACATCAGTTGGAATGCAGATATTGGGAACCATAACTCTCTTCCTGCCATACGTATACAGCAGTTCAGCCATATGAGTATCACATGATCCATGATGAGCGTATCTATCCACAAACCGGGCCTTCTTTACGCTGAGGGGCTTGACCTGGCGTAATGTAGAACTTTGCTCAGGCTGGCGTAAAACTGAGGAAGTCCTCACTCGGCCATCAGCATCTCGCGTAATCTGGAGAGCGGGCAGATTCTTCTCTTGATGGCGTAAAAGCCGAGAGGTCGAGAAATCTGCCACTTGTTTTCCCTTGCGATAATTGCAGGGACCATCTGCCTCATTGTAGAGGGGAGATGTATTTTTATGTGCGGGGAACTTTTGGAATTTCTGAATTGGCACTGAGGCCTTATCAGAAACTTTGTCTACCACGTCACAGACGGGAGACTGCATTTTACACGCAGGACGCGGAGTAGACTTCTGGATTGGCACTGAGGCATTGCTAGAAGCTTTGTCTACCATGTCACAGACGGGAGACAGAGTTTTACGTGCAGGGAGCGGAGTAGACTTCTGGATTGGCACTGAGGCATTGCCAGAAGCTTTGTCTGCCACGTCACAGACGGGAGACAAAGTTTTACGCGCGGGGCACGGAGGTTGCGATGCTACAACCTTGTTGGTCGGAGTGAGAGAGTCCGCAGGAATGGTAAAGGATGTCCGGGGCATCCATACTTTACGCAATTTTCTGTTGTCTTGGACAGAGAGGGACTGAGAGCTACCTCCAGCTTGAAGCATGTCTTCGTAAGCCGATTGGTCGAACTGGATGACCAAGGTCTTCTTCGTTGATCCTACGGATACAGCATCGTGTTGAGCAATAGTTTTCTCGTCGGATGAGAAAGTAGTCCCCAGCAGAGTTGCCATCTTGTGTTTGATAATAAACGAAAGAAATGAAACTAGGTTTATACGAAACCCTTTCTTTGGTTTACAAACAAGAAGTACAATTAATCCTTTATAAGGATGTTAAGTACAAAATTTTAATTCTGGATAAATATTGTTATAGGAGTTTGATCTGTGGTCGATCACTTTGTCCCTTGGACCACACGATGACGAAGAAGTGCTGTAGAAGACGAAAAAG
The DNA here is from genome assembly GCA_036927795.1 of Iris macrosiphon. Classification (NCBI taxonomy): domain Eukaryota; kingdom Viridiplantae; phylum Streptophyta; class Magnoliopsida; order Asparagales; family Iridaceae; genus Iris; species Iris macrosiphon. The sequence goes on along the minus strand of JAYESA010000009.1, from coordinate 40,327,940 downwards.
AAACTTCAAAGACTGTAGGAGGGATTAAACTCTCGTTGCCAAAGCTCTCTATATGTTCTCTCTTGACCTTGGTTTTTTTTTCGACTTTTTCGACCTTTGACCTCTGTGGCCGGAGGTCTCTATTTATAGAGTTCATCTACAGTCGGCGTAGAAACCGAACAGGAGAACTACACCTTTTACGCAGCGGTTATAATAACTGCTACCCATGTATAAATAATCTTCTGAATAGGCGTGTGACGCGTGTCCTATTATGAGGCAATGCGTATAACTGCTCGTCGAATATCACGGCATGCGAGCCACGTAGATAACTGCCCCTCGCGTAGAGATGGTTGGCGTAAAAGCCAAATAACTGTCTCGTTGGCGTAAAAGCCAAATAGCTATTCTGTTGGCGTAGAAGCCAAATAGGCGTAGAAGCCGAATAGCTGTCAAGTTGGCATAGAAGCCAAGTAGGCGTAGAAGCCTAATAGCTGTCAAGTTGGCATAGAAGCCAAGTAGGCGTAGAAGCCTAATAGCTGTCAAGTTGGCATAGAAGCCAAGTAGGCGTAGAAGCCTGATGCTTTGCAAGTATAGTCTGAGTTGGCGTATTCCAAGGAGATAGCGTACAACGTGCTCCTATAACTGAAAATAGCCAGGTCGGCGTATTTCAAGGAGATAGCGTACAGCGTGCTCCTGTAGCTAAAAATAGCCTGATGGCGTAATATGCAGGGGTGGTGATGTGGACATATTAGCCATAATTATGGCTCATCCAGTCATTAAAAGTAGAACCAAATCGCGTGCATTAAATGCAGAGATCTGCCCCCATCACGCGCATTAACTGCAAAGACGTGCCTCGAGTTCTGTACGAAAAGCAACTTTTGACGTGACGGTTCGTTTCGTCTCCTGCTGAGCATAAAAGCTCATGTCTGCCTGTCTAAAACTAGGCATCGTATTCCTTGAATGCGTAAATGATATCTTATACCAAGGGTTATGTCACTAGACGACAGTCTGGGACTTTGTGCCGAATCATTATTACAACCGTCATCTCGATCGTCGTGCGGTACTCTTTGTCAGGAGTCAGGAGTCAGGTTCACTGCATGATCTGACAGGTTCATTCGAGGAATACGAAGAGTTCCTCGTACAACTTTTTGCTACATTAATAAGTAGATAGGTTTTACGCCGAAGTGGCGATGTAACAACCTTTTTACGCTGAAGTAGTCTGGAAATACTGTATTACGCGGGTTGTTCTGGAGCTATATTTTACGCTGAATAGCGTTGAAGCTCTGTTGTTAGCCAATGGCTCTGAAGTCATGTCTTACGCCACCTAGTGCTGGAGCTCTGTTTACGCGGCTTCCTGCATGTTTGAGGGTTTTACGCGTATAATTCCTCAGCGTATTTTTTATGCTTCTACAAACACCCCATTGGACCAAACACATGAAGAAACCCCATTTTCCTTCATTGATTGGTCATGTGATTTTTCTCCATAATTTTGTAGTGTGTCACTCAACATCAACCCTCATTAAACCTTAGCCCTCTATTTTGAAACAATGCAATCCTAGCCCTCCAAATATCTACATGAAGAAGCCAAGCCCTTTTTCAAGGAGGATGTTGACCAGGCCCAACTTTCTAGGTCAACCTCCAAACCCTCCTTCATATATATATATATATATATATATATATATATATATATATATATATATATATATATATATATATATATATATATATATATAATTTTTTCCTTACTTTTTCCTCAACCCATCACCCTAAAACCAAGTAGCAGCCGACATCTCCCTCTCCTCTTCCCTGTTCGCCACCGACCGGAGCAGCCCGTGTCCGCCACCCCCTTCCTCCATACTCGCCGGAGCAGACCGCCGGAGACTGGCAGCACCGACTTCCTGCACGCCATCACCACCGAGACCCGGCAGTGCTGAACCGCTGGACGCTTGAACCCGACGTCTCCGATCATCATCATCAATATCACCACTCCCTCAACCCGTCGACAAAACCCGACCGCCTGCACTTCACCATCGACCGGAGCCCGAGCATCCCTCGCCTGAACGACTGAATTATCCCCCTCCGCCTAACTGAGCGCTGTCATTCGCTTGAATGTTCCCTCCTTCGACTCGACAATAGCACCCTCCTCTCGTCGACGACTCGCATGAACCCGACTGCACCGAGCAGTCCTCCGCCCGACTGAACGTCGCTGAACCTCCTCCTCCTTGATGGACAAACCTCCTCCCGACTGATCGACTAAATGCTGGCATCGACAACACGACAATCCGCTGAACCCGACTCCCATCAACGACTCAACGACAGCAGCCCACCTCGACGTCGAACACCCCCTCGTTCACGTGCGTGCAGGTTCGAGTTGTTCTCTTCATGTTTGTATATATGTACGTATAAAATATTAGGGTTTAGCGTGTTCATTAGATGTTAATGGCTATACGTTATGCAAGTAAAACCAAACTCATATGCGTATACGTTATTTATATATGTACTGTATGCCCCTAGTGTTTATTATGGATATCCCGTATTTGCATTGACCATGTGACCCTGAGAATTGGGAGTTGACTGCCTTGTGTACACTGACGTACTGGCGAGACATATGTTAGTGATTGACTGTCTAATTATGCACAGCATTTGAAGATATGACACCCATGCAGCTAGATGCACACTTGACCCTGTTAGATGACAAGCGTCACCCCTAGTATAGTCGCTGAGTTCATTGTGTACTATTGATTGTGTGTATGTTAGTGTATCGACTGATTATATATTATCATTAAATAATATCTATAGGATTATTGGATTATTCAGATAAGACCTCGGAAACAGGACATTGGTATTTCCAGCAGAGGACCACAGGCGAGTACATTCTTTGACAGTTTTTATTATGTTGATTATCTCTATGATTCTAGTTGTATAGCGTACATGATTATGACACTATCTATACACAACTTGGCATCATCGAGACCTGTCACGAAGAGTCGTGATTGGGATCCATCGTGCTAGCTTTGGACAGAAAGATATTAGTAGCTTATGTGATCATACCCAACTCTACATGCATCATAGCTCACCCACACCTCACGTCGGTGCAGCCTGTCACGCCCCGATCTCCCGCAGGCAATCGGCCGTTCCCGCTATGCGGGAATCACCCTCGTCAGCGCTCCCGCGGAACGATCGCTTGACCCATCCGGGCGTGATGCCGCACGAGCGTGGGCCACGCCCGTGCAAGGCCATGGTTCATTGGCTAGCGGCAAGAGTTCTAAGCCACAGAGTCGCACAGATTGTCCGAGTGCAGCGGAGTCATGAACGCATAGCGATTCGATAACAGGTTCACTGAGTCGACAAATATAGCGGAAGCATTGAAACACAAGTTAAAGTAAAGCAAGCTCTTATTGATTAAACATGTGTTACAGGCGGCGTATAGCCGAGATTACAAGTCGCTCAAGCCTCTCTCTCTGAAACAGTAAAAGTGTGCCAAGTGGCTACAACTGTGGAATGATTGTACTGGCGATGGTTCAGGCGACGCTCCAACATTATGTCTTGTATATGTGCTTCAGTCCCGGACGCACCGTTGCAAGGCTTCAGAGGGAACTCCTGGCCTTAGCACGCACGTTGGAGGCATCCGCACCGAACGAGGTTCTCCCGCACCCTGCATACAAACTGGTGGATTATCAGTACATTGAATGCACTGGTGGGGAAGCTACTCGCCCGCTCGACAAATCCAAACACGTAATACAGGTTCCGTGCACAACTATTAAGTTGTCTTTCTAGTTGCCTTAGGATCAGTTTTATGCAAATATTGAATAGCCTATCGTGTCGGGCAGTGCGCCGTACGATGTTAGAGGAAACACGGCGAGACTTACCAACTTACCATCTCCTTCCCTGTCCAAGGCAAACATTGAAGCAAACATCGTTAATTCAAGCACGGGCAAGTATAACATTCAGGAGGCATAGCATATGCAAACAGGAGGGTCATTTTAACATGATCGTTCAGGTGTTCAGTTATTTCTTGATGCGATGCAATAACTCGCACGCGGATAGCCGCTAAGCGAGGATTACTTATCTATATGAACACGGTCGCTGGCAAAGCCATTATGGACGTAGCCGAGGACAAGGGTAGCATGCTACGAGAGTACACGAGGCGCTGCAAGCTACCCAGTCCCGAACACGACGACTACACACGAGCTCCAACCGGACCGGATCGGCCCCGGTGCCTCGGTGACCGTCCGTGGAACTAGTCCGCGACATGCATAATTGGGGTCTTCCAATTATCATGAGATACACGAGAACACGAGAACACGCGTGCACTAGAACAGAGAATACGAGAACACGAGTGCACGGGAACACGAGTACACGAGTACACGGGATACTTGAATCATGATTCTGTACAGTGAATATCTTGCCTTGATGCATTCCCCTGGTTCGGGGCTGCCTGGTGACCTAACGGTCCCGGATACTTGCAGGGTCAAACATGCACGGAACGACTACTTAGTAGTCTCCCGGAGTTGGATGAAAACAAGGCAACATTCAAGCAGACAAGCATGCGTTTCTAAGGAACATAAGCAGGCACGTTGCTCGGACCCGAAGGTAAGCCGAGAGTTGAAACCGTTAAGGGACTTAGCATGCGAGGGTCTGAACATATGTAAGCAGTATTTCATTTTCCATGTTCTATCATAGCAATACAAGTTAGGATTATTCCCTTAGCTAGGTGCGTTGGATTTATTAGCATGCAGGGGGTGAATCACCTAGCGACTAGCATGAATATTCCAGATTTTATGTGTGCTGGCTAAGCAAAGACAAGTTTACCGTAGCCACCCACCTTAGCGATGATTCGCCTCGGTAGAGCGATACGTCTGAGCGAGCCTCTGAAAGCCTAAGCCGGATTCCTGTAGGGACAAGTCTGGATATTCTTTGCTTCTTGTTTGAGGCAAAGCAGGTCGGGACAGCTGCACGATTGCCGTTTGAGACGACAGTCCGCTTGAGCGAAACGGGGTGTTACATCCTACCCAACTTAGAAAAAGTCTCGTCCTCGAGACTTACTGAGGACAAGCAGTAATCTAGGGTTGAGGCAATCCTAGACAAGTCGTTGCACTTGTTCATTTGGATATTCACTTGCACAAGCTTCGAAATCAGCATATCGCTTAGACTGGATCGTGCGCACTTTCGAAGTGCACTTCTAGCGTGAACACGTCAACCAGCTTAGTGATAGCGAAGTCTTAGCACTCGAGTTTCACCTTTTCTTAAGTCTTGGATGGTGCACTAGTTCAAGGCGTCCCTCGAATAGATGCATTCAACCAAACTTAGAGTTAGTGAAAATCGGACAAGCTACTAGCGATACTCTCAAGGGTTCGCACAGGTTGGCACAAAGGCCACTCGCAGCATACAACCAGACAAGCAATCATATCATTCAAAATGTATTTTGAAAGTATTTAGACTTATTGTTGGAACATCCCATCGAGGCATTAAGAGAGAGCGTGCACATAACCCACGAACGAGCTTTCGAAATAGAGATATCGAATCGAAGTCCAAAGGCGTAGAAGCCAGGCTCTGATACCAACATGTCATGCCCCGATCTCCCGCAGGCAATCGGCCATTCCCGCTAGGCGGGAATCACCCTCGCCAGCGCTCCCGCGGAACGATCGCTTGACCCATCCGGGCATGATGCCGCACGAGCGTGGGCCACGCCCGTGCAAGACCATGGTTCATTGGCTGGCGGCAAGAGTTCTAAGCCACAGAGTCGCACAGATTGTCCGAGTGCAGCGGAGTCATGAATGCATAGCGATTCGATAACAGGTTCACTGAGTCGATAAATATAGCGGAAGCATTGAAACACAAGTTGAAGTAAAGCAAGCTCTTATTGATTAAACATGTGTTACAGGCGGCGTATAGCCGAGATTACAAGTCGCTCAAGCCTCTCTCTCTGAAACAGTAAAAGCGTGCTAAGTGGCTACAACTGTGGAATGATTGTACTGGCGATGGTTCAGGCGACGCTCCAACATTATGTCTTGTATATGTGCTTCAGTCCCGGACGCACCGTTGCAAGGCTTCAGAGGGAACTCCTGGCCTTAGCACGCACGTTGGAGGCATCCGCACTGAACGAGGTTCTCCCGCACCCTGCATACAAACTGGTGGATTATCAGTACATTGAATGCACTGGTGGGGAAGCTACTCGCCCGCTCGACAAATCCAAACACGTAATACAGGTTCCGTGCACAACTATTAAGTTGTCTTTCTAGTTGCCTTAGGATCAGTTTCATACAAATATTGAATAGCCTATCGTGTCGGGCAGTGCGCCGTGCGATGTTAGAGAAAACACGGTGAGACTTACCAACTTACCATCTCCTTCCCTGTCCAAGGCAAACATTGAAGCAAACATCGTTAATTCAAGCACAGGCAAGTATAACATTCAGGAGGCATAGCATATGCAAACAGGAGGGTCATTTTAACATGATCGTTCAGGTGTTCAGTTGTTTCTTGATGCGATGCAATAACTCGCACGCGGATAGCCGCTAAGCGAGGATGACTTATCTATATGAACACGGTCGCTGGCAAAGCCATTATGGACGTAGCCGAGGACAAGGGTAGCATGCTACGAGAGTACACGAGGCGCTGCAAGCTACCCAATCCCGAACACGACGACTACACACGAGCTCCAACCGGACCGGATCGGCCCCGGTGCCCCGGTGACCGTCCGTGGAACTAGTCTGCGACATGCATAATTGGGGTCTTCCAATTATCACGAGATACACGAGAACACGAGAACACGCGTGCACTAGAACACGAGAACACGAGTGCACGGGAACACGAGTACACGAGTACACGGGATACTTGAATCATGATTCTGTATAGTGAATATCTTGCCTTGATGCATTCCCCTAGTTCGGGGCTGCCTGATGACCTAACGGTCCCGGATACTTGCAGGGTCAAACATGCACGGAACGACTACTTAGTAGTCTCCCGGAGTTGGATGAAAATAAGGCAACATTCAAGCAGATAAGCATGCGTTTCTAAGGAACATAAGCAGGCACGTTGCTCGGACCCGAAGGTAAGTCGAGAGTTGAAACCGTTAAGGGACTTAGCATGCGAGGGTCTGAACATATGTAAGCAGTATTTCATTTTCCATGTTCTAGCATAGCAATACAAGTTGGGATTATTCCCTTAGCTAGGTGCGTTGGATTTATTAGCATGCAGGGGGTGAATCACCTAGCGACTAGCATGAATATTCCAGATTTTATGTGTGCTGGCTAAGCAAAGACAAGTTCACCGTAGCCACCCACCTTAGCGATGATTCGCCTCGGTAGAGCGATACGTCTGAGCGAGCCTCTGAAAGCCTAAGCCGAATTCCTGTAGGGACAAGTCTGGATATCCTTTGCTTCTTGTTTGAGGCAAAGCAGGTCGGGACAGCTGCACGATTGCCGTTTGAGACGGCAGTCCGCTTGAGCGGAACAGGGTGTTACACAGCCTGACCATTACATGCCTCATAGCCTGTTACATGTGATTATCCTGACTATTGCTCGCATCATAGCTATCCGGATGGTTAGCCTGACCTTACATGAATCATAGCTAATCATATGTAACAAGCCTGATCAGTCCCAAACCGATCACATGATATGCTGATGTTTCACACACTTAGCTAGATAGTCTCTACATGTATCTCTAGTTTATTGATCTAGCATTCCTCTATGTTCTAGTTATTATTCTAGTATTCACTTATATTCCAGTTCATTGTTCTAGCATGCACTCGTACTTCTGTTCATTGCTAGTGTACCATTGATGATGACATATGTTCCAGTATTTCTATTTTCAATATTTTATTATCTCCAGTATTTTTTATTGTCAGTATTTATATCCATCTTGTATTTCTTTACACTGTATTATAGTTTTTGTCAATATATGTGGAACTACTGTTAGTGCTTGTACTTCACTCCAATCCTGACTGAATATTTTTTCCAGAGGATCTTGAGGACTTCTGTTCTACACACTATGGACTAGGTATAGATGCAGACTACACACCAAAGATATTAGAGGAGTCTATTCCATTAGAGGAGACACTACCTGCAGTTGTTTAGATAACATTTATTTTATGCATTCGAGGTTTATTTTGAGTTTATGTCAAGACTTATGTTAAGTTTAAATTGAGAATTGTGGAGACTTTTTATATTGGACAGCTAGACTGGTTTATCTCTATTTTGGACATTGTGTTTGACTATGTCATTCTTTCTTATCTTTATCGTGTCATTTATCCTTATAGCTATTGTGTGAGTATACATTATGAGCTGTTGAGAGATGTTTATTTTATTGTCCTCCATATGGAGCTGATATCATTGACAGGTTGTGAGTTGTGTTTAGTATTATTGAGACCTAGACAGTATTCTACCGCCGATGTTGCGGCGTAGGCTGGACGTACCCACGACTCATGCTCAAATTTCGGGTGCGGGTCGTGACAGGAGATTAACATTTGTTAAGAGAGGAAGGAGGGCTACGCCATCTTTATGGCGTAAATAGAACGTACGTCCTAAATTTTGACAATTTTATGCTCTTTCTATATTTTTTACAAATTGTATACTTTTTACGTAATAAATTTAAATTTGAATGCTTTGACTGCAATTTTTCGTTTATAATTAGATAATATTATATAGTTAATCGTTTTCAAGACTCTTTATGAAAAGTAAAAATATATCCATAACTTATTATAATTAAAATATAATCAAATACATAACAAATTCTAATTAAAATATGAAAACATATATAATAAATTTTAATTTAAATATAATTAAAATTTTAAACAATTTTATATTAATATAAAAAAAAAAATTTATTTTATGTGTAATGCACATGAATTTACTAGTGGTTTGTAATTGCTCCTTCTTTCTAAAAGTAGTTTTGGACACCACCTACTTTAAATTTGAACTAATTTTTTTGTATAAATTATTGTTACCAAAAAATTTGGACCACTTTCTAGGAGAAGAAAATGGACCACAGAAATACCTATCTAGATTATTTCTCCTTTTAATTTAAGAACAATATACAATTTAACGATTGCTATTTCGAAAATATACAGAGATAATAAGGATGAGGATTCTGATCTATCCAAAATGTTGAGGCCGAAGATGACAAATATTGGAAGCATGTATTTTCTTTTTGCAAAGTTTAAATTCTTTAAAGAATAATACATCCAAGTTTATTTTTGCTTATTATGAGACATTGTATTTTGATCACTTACTTCCAAACAAATTTGTTTATAAACTTTGATTAGAATGATAATTATGCTTATACATGAAAATAATATCCTATTAATACACATGTATATTATTCAGTAGAACAGAGGATCTGCAAGCGAAAACGGTGATGCTACTACGCCTACAACCAAATGCTTATACCCTTTCTACAACCGTCATGTGGCATCCACGTGACGTCCACGTGGCGATCGTCCATTGGGTAAGGAGGGTATGTGGAATCTGGTGTTCTATTACGTGGTCGTTTTGTGACAGGAGTGTTACATAACAGTCATTTATTGGATGAGAGATGGAGCCGGATGTGATCCATATAGCAGAGAAAAAAAATGGTTGTAAGAAAGTCGTGAACATTCTGTAGTAAACTTAGCATTTCTGAAGTGAAAATGCATTGGAGAGGTTTAGTAAGTATTGGCAATAAATTAACTATCATCAGTTGTTATGCTTGGGCATCAAAATCAATCTTTCTTTCTTATCTCATCGGACAGGGAACTTTTAATATTAATATTTTTTAATTTTAATTTTAATATTAGTATTAGTTTTTATTCTAATAAAGTTTATTTGGGCGGGCCCTCGGTCCTCCCCCTTTAACCCTATTGAAAATAAAAAGTTTTGAAAAGTTTTCTTTTTTTAATTAAATATTTAACATAGTTAATTTGGGAATAAAAGTAGTTAGCCGAGATTTGATAGGAGTAAAGTGGAGGATGTGTCATTTTTAGCTAGGAGATAGGAAAGAGAGATGAATTTGGACGAGAGAAAATAACTACTTTCGGATAGACTATATTCTGCTTAAATTTTAGACTAAATTATAATTTGATACTTTCAACTATTTAAATTTTTTAATTTGATATTTTAAATTTTGATAAGTATTAATTTAATACCATAAATTTAAAAAAAATTATTTTTATCTTGGATTAAGTATATCGTTTTAAAAAGGACAAAATTATTTCTCCTCCAATTTTTTTCCTCTCCTTCCTGTCTCACCACAATCCCTCACAGTCGCGCTCTCCTCCCCATCGCGCCCTCTTTAGCAACCCCTCTCGCCGCCCTCCAATTCTCGTCGCGTCCCTCACTCAGCCGCCTCCCACTCGGTCCGGCTGCATTCTCCCGCGCCGCCACTATCGTCATCGTCGATGCCTCTATCGGAGAGAAAAAAAAAATATTTTGGTTATTTATAATCTTTTACTGGAAAAGATAATAAATATCTATCAAAATTTTACCAATAAATTTTTTTACCAATAAGTTTGACATAATTTGTGCAATTTAAACTTTACCAAACCAACAGCTGGATTGTTGTTGGAAAATTTTGGAAACTTCTTTTTCTACTACCAATATTTCCAAACTTCTTTATTTTGTACACATTTTTTGTGATAACAGATATAGGCTATAGCTTGTTTAACTTTGGTACTAACCGTCATTAACCCATCACTCCAGTAAAAACGGAAAGGAGGGAAGACAAAATTTGTTACTCCACACTCCACAAACGGAGAAGAAGAGGTCCCCCAATTATTACTCCCTCCTTCTCCTCCTTCGGATCCACTAACCAAACCCTAACCCTAATTTCCTTCCTTTTTCAGGGTTTATACACCAATTCCCCACAGATCTCGCATACAGATCCCACCTTTACGTCGTTCTGCACCGACTCGATGGGAAAAGGAGGCCAAGACGAGTCCCAGAGCTCCGATCGGAACCCTCCGCCGCCGTCGTCGTTCCCCGCCTGGTCCCGAACCATCCCGGAATGCGAGGCCGAGTTCAAGGTATCCGCCGACCGCGGCCTCACCTCCGCCGAGGCCTCCTCCCGCCTCTCCCTCCACGGCCCCAACGAGCTCGAGAAACACTCGGGCCCCTCGGTCCTCCAGCTGGTCCTCGACCAGTTCAACGACACCCTCGTCCGCATCCTCCTCGTCGCCGCCGTCGTCTCCTTCGTCCTCGCTTTTTACGACGGCGACGAGGGCGGCGAGATGGGCATCACCGCCTTCGTCGAGCCCCTCGTCATCTTCCTCATCCTCATCGTCAACGCCGTCGTCGGGGTCTGGCAGGAGAGCAACGCCGAGAAGGCGCTCGAGGCGCTCAAGGAGATCCAGTCGGAGAGCGCCGCCGTGAGGAGGGACGGGGTCCTGGTCCCAAACCTCCCGGCGAAGGAGCTCGTCCCCGGGGATATTGTCGAGCTCAGGGTCGGAGACATGGTGCCGGCCGACATGAGGATTCTCTACTTGGTTAGCTCCACGCTGAGGGTGGAGCAGGGATCCCTGACCGGAGAGAGCGCCGCCGTCAACAAGACCAACCGGAGGGTCGATTCGGATGATTCGGACATCCAGGGGATGGGGTGCATGGTCTTCGCCGGCACCACGGTCGTGAACGGGAGCTGCGTTTGCATGGTGATCCGGTCCGGAATGAAAACGGAGATCGGGAAGATCCATTCCCAGATCCACGAGGCCTCGCAAGAAGACGACGACACGCCGTTGAAGAAGAAGCTCAACGAGTTCGGGGAGGCCCTCACCGCCATCATCGGCATTATTTGCGTGCTGGTCTGGCTGATTAACTTGAAGTACTTCTTGACTTGGGAGTACGTAGACGGGTGGCCGAGGAACTTCAAGTTCTCGTTCGAGAAGTGCACGTATTACTTTGAGATCGCCGTGGCGCTCGCGGTGGCCGCCATCCCCGAGGGCCTGCCTGCGGTGATCACCACTTGCTTGGCGTTGGGGACGAGGAAGATGGCACAGAAGAATGCGCTGGTGAGGAAGTTGCCAAGTGTGGAGACTCTGGGATGCACGACTGTCATCTGCTCGGATAAGACTGGGACGCTGACCACGAACCAGATGTCGGCGGTGGAGCTTGTGGCGATGGGGCGGTGGACTGATAACATGAGGAGCTTTAAGGTGGATGGGACGACTTATGATCCTCAGGATGGGAAGATTCAGGATTGGCCGAGCAGTAGTAATATGGACGCAAATCTTCAAATGATTGCAAAAGTTGCCGCCGTTTGCAATGATGCAAGCATAGCACACTCGAGCCATCATTATCCGGTTTCTGGTGGTCCTAGCATTGCGCAGCAGAGTCATCAGTACATTGCTAGCGGAATGCCAACTGAGGCAGCTCTGAAGGTAATCAAGCATCCACATTTATATGGCCTTCATTAGCAGTGTTTCTCTTCTAAAATTTGTCATTGGAGGCAATCTGAATTTGAATACTGCTGATCAGGATTGTAATTGTTCTAGATAATTATACTGAGGAATTATGTATCGGATTTTTTCGTTTAAAGTAATAAAATATAATATAATTATAAAAAAAGGGAAAAGTGGGGGTATTTGCAGATAGGGGGACCACTCGCCAACTGACTTGGCGGGGTGCTGAGTTGGAGAGCATCTCGCCAACTGAGTTGGCGGGGCGCTCTCCTCGAGAGGCCGCTCGCCAACTCAGTTGGCGGGGCATGCTGAGTTGGCTTAGGACCGTTGCAATCTGCTCGCCAACTGAGTTGGCGAGTAAGGATCCGTTCCACAACGGCTATTAACAACAACGGCTATTACATTCTCCCTCTATAAATTACCTATCTCAACCAAATCATCTCACACTCAATCTACTTCCTCTATTTTCTCTCTTCCCTCTAGCAAAGTCTCCAACACTCTCTCTGTCTCTCTGCCTGCAGCTAAAGTTCATTTGAGTTTTCTGTCGCAAAAGTTCTCAACCGTCATGGATCGTAGCGTAAGAATTGTATGCTCGTACGGCGGTAAAGTAAATGGGTTAAATTACGAAGGAGGAGAAAGTATAATTTTTTCAACTTATCCGAATATTAGTTTTGAAAATATACGTAATCATATTATTGAACGTTGTTCTATTCATTATGATTTTATTCTGCAGTCTATTTTTTGTTCTAATTATTTTTTGATAGATAGTGAAGATGTATGGAATTATATTCTTGAGATTAATTCACAATCACGGTATATAAAAATATATGTTATTAAAGTAGCAGCAACCTTAGATAGTAGAAATAATGAATATTTTTCTGAATATCAGGATGTTAGTTCGGGTGCTAGTTCTTCTCAACAAATAGTTTTATTTATCCAAGAAGGTCATTCATCAGATGAATCTAACCATGATGATGATAGTGACAACGACGATGGAAATAGTGATGATTTAGTTGAAAATGTATATTATACGGTAGATGATGATGTTGTAAAAGCTATCACTGATGAATTATTTAAGGGACAATCATTTCCTAGTCGTTCTCACTTTAGAAGCTTTATAAGTAATTTAGCAATTAAATATAATTTTAGTTGTTCAGCTAGTGTTATGAATAATGCTCGTGGAATTATATATAGTTGTGATCAACCGAATTGTAATTGGAGAGTATATGTCAAATCTATTGGAAATGGCGATATAGTTAAAGTTAGTACATTAGAAAATCGTCATTCTTGTTTAGGAAGACTTAGTACAGAACGTTATCGACTAGCTAGTTATTCCAAAGCATGGAGAGCCCGAGAGAGCATTAGCTGAAATTAATGGTAGTTATGATGAGGCATACGCTAGTCTTGAGGAGTATTGTTATAGAATTATTGAGACAAATCCAGGTAGTACATGTTTTATTAAAACTGCCGAAAACAATAGCTTCCAACGAATTTTTATTTGTTTTAAGTCATGTATTGATGGATTTTTAAGTGGATGTTTACCAATTATTAGTACCGAAAACAATAGATGTAAGACGCAAAGTCGGAAGACCAAAGAAGAACCGCATCAAACCCCGGGATTCATCGACAAGAGATCTACGTTGCAGTAATTGTGGTGCTATGGGACACAACCGAAGATGTACTAGTCAATCGAGAGATTAAAATAGAATTGTTCAATACCCAAATATTGTAATAAAAAACCATTACAAATCATACAAAAATTGTAATCATACAATGTTACAAATTTTCTACTAATCCTCGTCCTCGTCTTGTTGAGTTTGGGTAGGCAGCGGTGCTGATGGAGTCGAAAAAAATTGTGTGAATATCTGGTAGCTTTCATCTCCAGCAGTCTGGTCACTCGGACCCGCTCCTGCATACTGTAACTAGGGCCCGCTCCAGCATACTGGTCACTCGGGTCCGCTCCAGCATACTGGTAACTCGGGTCCGCTCCTGCATACTGGTAACTCGGGCTCCCTCCAGCATACTGGTCACTCGGGCCCGTTCTAGCAGTATCCCGCCGACGACGACGAGAGTGTCTCTGTCGTACTAAGCCGGTCGGATAGTCCGGTGGAAGACGGGATTATACTGGAGGCATTTTCGGTTCCCGTCCAATACCCAGATGCTCAACACGAGTCACAAGTTCCTCCATAAGACGTCGACTGTCTGGGGAAAGGTTTCTATTAGGTCGTTGTAAATGTTGCCGGTATACACCACTCTGAAATTTGAAACTTGTAAATTAATATATTTATCATATCTATGTATATGTTTTTTTGAAAGTATAATGAAGTCATACCAAATCATGCATTCCATCGACAAAAGCACGCATAGTAGAATCGTCTAATGATCTACTCTTGAACCTTTGCTCCTCGTAGTGGTATACTCGGTTGCTCATAAGAGGGCATCCCCACCATTGCCTATAGTCCAGGCTACCTATGTCTGCAAAATGTAAACAAAATTTTAGCAAACTATTTACACTAAATCAATACGAATAATAAGTAACTTATAACTTACATTCCTCAGCAGAATTAAGTCTGGGAGACATGTCCCTCACACTATAATTCTCGAACCGATTATTCCAGTCAGCAACGAGACCAATGATTCGTTGTAATGCATTTGATGTCTCATAACCGACTGTCGGTGGATCATCGGAAATTATTGGGACCATTCCGAATTGCCGAAGAACACGGTCTGCCGGATGGTACATGGTGAACCGATCATATATAATATGACATCTGTGTAAAGTAAATGCATATGATGTCCTCTTGATTTCTGGAGCATCAGGTTCACATGAGTACGGTAACCAGGTTACCTATTTAACGATATTGTATCAATTAGATGTGATGTTTATCTACGATCAAAACTTAAATAATTTAAAGATATTTATTGCATATTTAAAAAATTATACTGCAGTGTATCAAATTGGCTACGATATAGTGATACAGTCCTGTATTGGTAGTGTTGATAATCCACTACATCTGTAGGCCAGCGCATAGCAACTGGAAATACTCCAACATCACTGAGAATGCTGGTAACAAGCCTACCAATATAGAAGTGCTCGTAGGACTAGAACTATAAAACAAAAATATGACATTAGTACAAACAAAATTTGCGTATAAAATTACTCTAACTTTTTAAGGTCTTTCATTCATACCTGTATCAGTGAAATACATCCACAAATACTCTTGCGATTGGATCTGACAAATTCTGTCAGATTGGCGTATAAAAAGGCAAGAGTAGCAGCTCCCTACGCATGCTCAGTAGGTTTTGTCAGATCATCCAAGAATGGTAGAAGCTGCACATTTACCATATTTTTTGATGCATCGAAAAATAGAATTGCACCACATAAACAGAGCAGATACGCTCTAGTGCAACGAATGACCTGGATTTATTAAGTGTTATATAGAATTGCACCACTAAATTAAGTAATAAACAAATTTACTAATAAAAATACATACCCGAATTTCATCTACATCAACCACCCCAATCAATAGTTTGATGTAGGTCCATAAAGTTGCCACGGAGCCATGTAAATTTCACATAATTGCCGTCTTTTAGACCTGAAGGAGGGCTAACACCGAGATACCTCCTGATCAGATCAGACCCCTTTAAGTGCGGATCAAAATATATAGCGTTACCTTTAATAGGTAACCCTAGTATGTTCGCCACATCAAAAAGGGTGATCGTCATCTCGCCGAATGGGAGTTGGAAAGTGTTGCGTTCGGGCCACCAACGCTCCGCAAGGCTTACAACTAAATGAAGATCGTGGATTAAATATCTAACACGATCTATATAGTGGAATCCAAAGGATTCTACCAAAGCCTTTTGGACCGAATTTAGCTCCCACGTACGATAATTCCTTTCGGCCCGCCAATGTACATGGATCCGGGTTCGTAAACCATGATCATGGTCGTATAACTATAAAAAACATATGCATTATATTTTGTGTGTAAATTTATATGCATTAATAAAGTAAACATATGCATTATAAAAAACATATGCATTAATAAAGTTGGCAACTTGTAATTTCAAAAATTACCTCGCCAGTAAATATCTGACTAGAAATGTGGTCTTCACGTTGCTTAATAATAAGTGCGGTATTCGGTCCGCCAGGAATACGACCGTCATTGTGGGTAGCCATCGCCAGTAAATATCAGGAGGAGAAAGAGAATTGCTGTGATTAAGGAGGAGAAGCTGTGAAAATAGGAGGAGGAGGAGGAGAATGTGTTGTGTGAGGAGTGTTTGGGGGGGGTTGTTTATAGGGATGAAATGTATCCGTTGTGCAACGGCTGGAAAGCAACGGTCGTCTCTCGTAGACAGCGCCCCGCCAACTGAGTTGGCGAGCGGCCTCTCAAGGAGAGCGCCCCGCCAACTCAGTTGGCGAGATGCTCTCCAACTCAGCACCCCGCCAACTCAGTTGGCGAGTGGTCCCCCTATCTGCAAAATCCCCCAACTTTTCTCTTTTTTTATAATTATATTATATTTTATTACTTCAAAACGAAAAAATCCGATTATGTATTATGGTTTTATGTTAACCTATGTTATATATATAATTTCTAAAATTGTATAAAGTAGCATTCTACTGTTATTTTATTCAATGTCTGACCCTACAAATGGTAGTGTTTGTTTAGGTAGAGTTCTGTTATATGTGAATTCGTGTTATGCAATTGGCTTTGTCTTGCAATCATATGATTTATTTGATCTTTTTGCTGAATGCTTTCTTCATTTATTTTTGTCCATCAGGTTTTGGTTGAAAAAATGGGACTTCCTGCTGGGTGTAAACCTTCATCTTTGGAGTCTGCCCAAATATTGCGTAAGTTAAAATATCGTGTACTGATTATTCATTGTAGTTATTAGAGTACTAGTACCTACAGATTAATGAGAACAAAACATATTTTCATTATATTAAATTGCAGGGTGCTGCCAATGGTGGAATGAAACTGCACAAAGGATTGCAACTCTAGAGTTTGATCACACTCGTAAGTCAATGGGAGTAATTGTAAAATCAAAATCAGGAAGTAACTCCTTACTTGTAAAGGTACTTTCTTACCTCTCCATTTTATCTTAATTAATATTTGGATAGTTACCTATTTACTTACCTACCTTTATGGAGCTCTAGGAGTAATATTTGGCATATGGCATAGGATGGTTCTCTTTCATAGTATCTGATACGAATCATGTTTGTATTTTTAATCAAGTAGATCCATTGAGGTTTTAACTTGGGTTGGAATAAAGGTTATCGTATCTTGTATCACAAGCGGACATACTTGTAGCATGAATTATTATTGTTTAGTTTTTATTTTTTATGTCAGAACTAGAGACTGATAGATGTAAGGTTGGGAAGGGAGAGAGAAGATATGATTCCATAGGCAGGGAAATTCATGTGATCAGTTATGTGAATAATTGTATTGTCAAACGCTCTTTGGCCTAATGTTTTGGAGATGAATGAAATTCCCAATAGCAAATGTGAATTATGGGATTGTCAAACCTTTTCAATTTTTGGCTTAATGTGTCATAGAGATGAATGAAATTCCCAATAGCAAATTGTATAATCTTACCTCTTCGTCTAGACTCTTTATTAGTCTAAGGGAACTTGGAGAGTGCTCCTTGCTTGTATGAGCTTAAATTGCGTGCCCAAAAGGTAGGTTTACCTACTTGCCAATTTGCCACCTAGTTTTCCTATGCTCCATAGCACCTCATTCTCATGGGAGCAAACTTGCATGAAGATAAGGAGTTAGTTATGTGAATAACTTGTAGGGCCACTTCTTTTTGTACAATAGTACAATTTTTTTGCCTGTCCATTGCTGACTTAAACTTGTAGTTGGATGTCTACCTCTTGTTAGCTATGGATTGGTCAGTTGCCTCATGAAGTTCATCTTAGTTCTTGTTTGTTTGCTTTCTGTATTACTATTAGCTACTAATGGTCTACATTCAACCAATGACTACTTGAGATTTTTTGGGATCAGAATCAAGAGCCTTTGTTTCTCACTCAAGCGAACACGTTTCGTTTCTTAGAGAAACTAGAACTGCCTGAATTATTCAAGTCTTTTCTCATCAATATGGAGTTTCACATAGATCACAGATAAATGTCAAGCAGGCTTCTTGAAGATATTGACCAGGATTCTTAGTAGTGAGACAACTTGAACAAAGTATCGGCCCCATAACTATCTATAATATTATTGGAAAGGGAGGGGCTTGTTACAGATCTTGGGCAAGTTGGTGGGCAGTAAGTGATATTGTGATACTCCCCTATTGTATCGGTTGCAGTTTAAGCGCATACATCCTTGGAGCAACCATCTCAAATATACTGATATAAAACTTCTACATTGTGTGGTTTGGGTGCATGCCTATTTCCCACATTTGTGTGTTGATCATATATCGTCGTAGGTTCCACTAAGGTGAATGGCCTAAAACCTTGCCTGTAAGAAACAGATTTTTTCTCCCAAGCACCCATTGACAATTGTTGATGCCAAGCTTGATAAACAGGTTTGTCACACAAGTGATGGCTAGAAGTTTTATGGATGATTAGATATGTGACTAGGGTCCCTAGTGTTAAGAGTACATTATTTTGCTGCCAAAAGCTATATTTTTAAGAGCCCTCTCTTTGAACACTTGTCTTATTTATGAAGGAACAAAGAACGTATGTGCAGATTGAGATAAAAGTCAGAATATCTATTATATGTACTTTTAGATGATTCTATGACCTTCATAAAAATTAGATTTTTTTTTTTTTGGTTTTTTCATTAATCCTATTGATTTTTATGCAACAATGCTAGCTAGCAAAGTCTTTATATGTGTACTGGAAGGTGGAGATAGAATTAGACTAATCTATATTTTTCGCCTAGGTGATTCTCTGACCTTTCAAAAAATTGCTGATTTTTATTATGCCGTGTCAGCCTATTGAATTTTATACAAAATGATAGCTACAACATTCTTGTTTTTACCTATCATTTGGAAAAATAAAAAACCTACATGTATTTTGCAATTCATTTACATGTTTGGATTGGCTATGATTTTTTGGCCTTCTGTTTTACTTCTTCTGACTTGTTATTTTACACCTGAAAGATCTTGTTAATTGATTACTTAAGCTTGATTGTGGCAGGGAGCTGTAGAGAGTTTGTTGGAGAGAAGTGCATATATGCAATTGCTTGATGGTTCTGTTGTGTTGTTGGACGAAAATTCCAAGTCTCTTATTTTGCAAGATCTTCATGAGATGTCCACAAATGCTTTGCGTTGTCTGGGTTTTGCATATAAGGAAGATTTATCAGAATTTTCAACATATAACGGCGAAGATCATCCAGCTCACAAGCTCTTACTTGATCCGTCTAACTATTCATCAATTGAAAGTGATCTTATTTTTGTGGGCATGGTTGGGCTGAGGGTATGTCATCTTCTTTATATATTTTTACAACTTCACCATTTAAATAGTATCCTCCTCTTGGTTTTCTGTAAATTTACTGATTAGCAATTTTCTCCTCTGCCAAATATTCAATCTAACAGGATCCTCCACGGGAAGAGGTTCACACCGCGATTGAGGATTGTAGAGCTGCTGGTATTCGAGTTATGGTAATTACAGGAGATAACAAAGAAACAGCCGAAGCAATATGTCGTGAGATAGGTGTTTTTACACCTGAAGAAGATATTAGTGGGAAGAGCCTCACAGGAAAAGAATTCATGTCTCTTCTTGATAAGAAGACTTTATTAAGGCAAAAGGATGGGCTTCTTTTCTCTAGGGCCGAGCCAAAGCATAAGCAAGAGATAGTGAGGTTGCTGAAAGAGGATGGTGAGGTTGTTGCAATGACAGGTGATGGCGTAAATGATGCCCCTGCTTTGAAAATGGCTGATATTGGTATTGCTATGGGTATATCAGGGACTGAGGTAATCCTATCTCTGCTTTTGGTTTATTTTTCTTTAATTTATTTCATTCTTCACAGGAAATGTCCTACATGTTGACATCTTGATACTTCCATATCATGAACTACTGGGAATTTGGAATTCCATGTTACACTTGCATCACTATTTTTATTGACTTAATTGATATTAATTTCCGACAACTGTGTTAGGTAATCACTTAAATGTGTGAGGCTTGAATTTAAGTTGTAATCGGAAAAAACCTATATAATCTGCAGGCACTGGTCCAGGTTTCTTGATTGCATCTTGTAATATTTTATAAGAGGATAGGGGCATGATGTAACATAGGAGTACCATTTAATGATTTTATATTTCTTAGTTCATTCAAGAAGGTTTTATTTATTGGCTCTCAACGCTCTTTGTATCACTTGATGCATGATTACTTGGCGGCTAACGCTCGTTTCTTTGTCTATGTAACAAATGCCAAGTGCTGCTGATCTGCTGGTACTATGCCTTTTCAAGTGTGGTTTAAATTGGAAGAAAACAATTTTGAATTTCAGAATCTTTATCAAGCATTTTAGTAATGTCTCAATCGTCATCGCCTTCATTACACCTTTATCTTATTGAAAATAACAATAATCATAGAAGTGTTTTCAAATTGGTTTTTAATCTTCCATATCACAATCTAATATCTGCGACAATTTTATAGAAATAGTTTGAAGATGGAATTCATAGAATCAGAGTTAAGGTTGGGTATCAATAGTACCCTGATTGAATTTCTGAATGCATCAACGTGAGGTCAACTTAGCTTGGTCTTAAGCTTGGATTTGATCCGTTGGATTATTGACATGGTAGCACCGCAGAGACACCATGCCAGCCTTAGCTTTTATCGCTTGACCAATGAAAGTTGTGAAGAATGGGAGAGGATGGAATATGATACAATGATGAGAAGAGTAGAGTTGATTCAGTTGAATTAGTATATTTAGTCTATTAGACAAGACCAAAAGGTCTAGGCGGGAGGCTAAATACTACAATTAGGGGTGCATACTACGTATTAATTAAGTCAAGACAAGCTTGTGGTTTATGACCTAATGTGCTATGGTTTCCTTTTAATTGGTACCATTAATGTATAACTAAAAAATTATAAGCATCCAATGCAAATCATTTGTGTATACTAAATACAAAAGTGTTAGAACATGAACTACATGAAGTTTCAATCAAGAAACAATCACTAAGGGGGGTGTTTGGTAACTGTAAAGTAGGGGGATTCCCACTTTACATGGGAAATAGACAAATTTATTAAGTCCCGCCGTTTGGTAAGCATGAGTGAAGAGGTGTAAGTTGGGAACTAAACTAACTTTTCTGGTCCTGTCCTCCTCCCAAATATATGTTTCGACATCCTCTCTCCCCAGTTGGCTGTGAGAGGAAAGAATGAATTTTTTTAACAATCATTTTTATAACTAATTAATGGTTAATTTAACTAATCACTTATCAAAAGTTTTTTTTTTTACTAATCACTGATTAAACTAACTAATAAATATTAATTAATATTTGAAATATAAATTTTTTAGTCTTAATTAGTGTTAGCTGTTAGTAACTAAAGTTTATTTATATTAATTTTTTAATTATATTGCATGGTCACGAATACGACACGACACGGTAAATAAGGACACAATGGACATTAGATATATTTTGTTGTGTCCATGGAGTGTTATATATGTATTCGTTCAGTTTATTATACTTGTCCGACACGCTAATTGTTTTGGATGTGTCCGTGCTATCTAAATTTGGACTAAATTTGTTTGAAATATCTAATTATTAGTAGTTAATTAATAAATATGATAGTTAATTATTATGTGAGATAATTTACTTATTTAATTATATAATTAGTTAGTTAACCAAATAATTTAATCAATACTAATTAATTGTAACGACTATTTATCTTTATTTGTAAAACTAGTTATCATAATTTTTATTATTATAATATACTCTAATCACTTCTCACTTCTCACTTTCGTATCCTAACCAAACACATTTGACCACAAAGTGCATGGATTCCTATCCACTTTCCATCCTTGAAAGTACAAATCCAAATATTTCTTCTCTTACGGTTTACCAAACATGCCCTAAAAGTATCACTAAGTTGAAATAAGGAGGAAAAAATGAGAGGAGCAGAATATAAATAGAGGGAGATTGATAGTCTTACATGTTCTTGCCATCCGGCAATGTACATCATACTCAAAGATAGGGATGAGATTTGATGTGTTTGGAAGAAACAAAAGGGAAGGGAATGAAGAGGGCAGAGGAAAAAATATTGTACCTCATCTTCTGAAGTATATTTTGAAATATTCAATAATATATGTAGTTTTAAGTTATTGGGCTTGGATTGGGCCACATTTAAGTCAAGGTGGGACAAAGAGGTTGCCTAAGGTGGCAAGGCGATAGAAGATCTGAAATGCCTACGCGGATGCCTAAAGTGGTGAGACGGTGAAAGCGACCTAGAGTCACTCTTTTGATAGGGTAGGGAAGATAGGGTCGAGAAAGAAGAAAATTTGAAGTTAGGTTGTTTGGACTTTTATTTTCTTTTACATATCAGTTGGCTTGTAAAATTAGGTGTATCATTATACAAGGGCTGTTCATCAACTTGTGAGTGGTTCAGGCAAATTGTATCCTTATAATAGTAATTTTTTTTTTTTTAGAACTTATAGTAGTAAGTAAACAATACAAATACTACACTATTTTGAGAGCCATGTCTATTCTTGGTTGGGACTGGTCGCTGACTGGGTTATGTATTGGGTCCTGGTGGGGTGTTTGGGGGACACCAATACTGGTTCCATGTTGCCATGTCTGTCGAACATTGGTGGTGCGTGAGACTGCTGGATGCAACAACACACACAGCCTTTATCCAAATTTCCGGTTTGAATATACGAGGTCATCATGGACGTTTAGATACATATCTGATTGTTGTCTAGGTTTTAATTTATCCTTTTATATTTTTATACTTTTCACTTACTAATTTTTGTATTTTACTGTCTTGGGAATGATTGAAGGAACAACTCGTCTTCTGATCATTTCTAAGATTTTTCTTCAGTTTTGTAGGAGATAGCTTCTATATGTACTTCTTAGTTTATTACTCATTACAGGTTGCTAAGGAAGCTTCAGACATGGTGTTAGCGGACGATAATTTCAGTACAATAGTTGCTGCTGTTGGTGAAGGAAGATCTATCTACAACAATATGAAAGCCTTTATAAGGTCTGATCCTTTATATTTATTTTATTTATCTCCATTCCTTTGCTTCAACTTTTCCAGAAAGTGGAATTAGGATGTATTGGTGATGTGTAACCCAACTATGGACACTGGGATGTCTTAGATATAAAGTTGGATTAGATATAGTAATAATCTGGTTTCCTAAGTAATTAAGTTAGACTAGCCTTGCGTATTGCATTACCCTTTTGGAACTAAAACCTTCTTAGTTATATTTGGAATATGATGCCACTTTGCACAAAATTTATCAAGGTTTCATTAAGCTAACATCGATTTAAGGACACTAGCCTATGGTCCACTATGATCATCCTTAGTAAAAATTTCTTCCTACAGAATTTTTTAATGAAACTAAGGTTTTTTATTATCTCAGAAGAAAATATACCTGATATCAACTAAATTGTTCTTTTCAATTGGTTAGATTAACAACCCCTTGGTAAAGATTTTCAATTATTTATGTGATTTAAAGTTCTATAAAGAATATTAAAAATTCATGAGGTGAGAAAGTCTTTTGGTATCCCCGGACCATTGTTTACCGCTTAAATGATTGCCACCGTTGCTGTCACTGGAGGAGCCACAAATAATTTTCTCTTGTTGCAGGTGAGAATGGAGTGGGAATTGATAGAGGGAGGGGAATTAATGCCCGACCTTACCTCCTTTGAGACTTTGAGTTAAATCCAGCCAACTTATTAAAATCAGATCAGGTCAATTTTATTATAACAAAATCGGGGCAAATCAGGTTTTAACTTAAAAAGTGAGTTTAGCCATAACTCCACTTCCCTGCAAGTGATCTAATTTGATGGCTAAATAATGCTCTGCCAGCCTCCCCGCCTAGCCTATTTCCTTCACAAGCTTGATTTGCTCGTACATCATTTAGAGCTGCTACCTAGTCAAAATCTTTCAATGTGGACAGAAAGAAAGCACCAACTAAAATTCATTTCACCTTTTGAAATTTTGAAGGATGTCAGCTTGTGGAGAAGCCACTTGAAATTGAGAGGTTCCACAAAATGTCTTTTCTTCAAGTCTTATTCTTGTTGTAAGAAAAATATGAAAATGTAAGTGCAAAAGTAAAACATTTTTCTATGGTAACTTTTTTCCTTTGGGGGGCAATGTGTTTTCTGCAATTTGATAAGTTTAATTCTAGCCTCTGATTCTCAGTTAGGAAACTAGTGAAACTTGCCGGTGCGTGCGGAGTTTTTTTAATTTTCTTTACAATTGGACCTTTTTTTTAAATATTATTTTGTTCCTGGACGTGTTTGAATCATGAATACAGCCTCTCCATATATGATATATATGGGGGTGAGACTGCGTACATTTTGACCCTCCCGAGTTCCTCCGTATATGTTGATATAAGTGAAAATTATATTTAAATGCACTATTCACCTTAGAGTCGGAATCTTTTATATCTTCCACATGTAGAGCTAGGTACCGACGACACATGTCATAGTGTCTTACTTCTGGTTACTTTTGTGCTTCTGTCCGATTCACATCGATTCTTGGACTTGTGATTTGTTTGTATTGTTGGCTAATCTTCTTTCCTGTTGCTATGATTTGATATCCCATTTCCACTTTGTCGTAGAAGAATCCGGTTTCCATCAGTGGCTGTTGCATATATTACCACTAAACCCTATTGGAAAGAGTGCTTGTCATGCCATTGCAATGTTGTTATTCATACTACTTGTCTATATGCACTTTATTTTCTGCTATTGAGGAATATTTTTATAAATACTGGCTTGTTTTTAAAATTATTAGGTACATGATCTCTTCAAATATTGGTGAAGTCGCTTCCATATTTTTCACATCAGCCCTAGGTATTCCTGAAGGGTTGATACCTGTTCAACTTTTGTGGGTTAATCTTGTCACCGATGGTCCTCCTGCAACGGCTTTGGGTTTCAATCCACCAGATGGAGATGTTCTGAAGAAACCTCCTCGAAGAAGTGATGACTCATTAATCAATGCATGGATCTTATTCCGCTATATGGTAAAATGTCCTCTAACTGTTACCCTTGAATTATTAATTGATCTTGGATATCCTTTTAGCCTTACAGTACTGTAAACTTATGAGATTTTTCACCAGCTTCATATGGGATTAAATGAGCATGCAGGGTTGTGTACCTTCTTTTTGTTTTAAATATGAGATTGTCCTCATTCTGATGTTTCTGACGTTGCTCAAGAGTGATTAATGTACCTACTTCCATTGGAATTTCAAGCATCCTACTGTTGTATATTGGGATAGGCTATAGCTAAATCTTGACTTGAGTCCTCTCTCTTGGGACTTGGTAGATCTCCAATTTGAAGGAACACACCTGTAGTAATGGTATTACAGCAGTTCCTTATAAGTAGGATGCAAGTATGGACGGGGTATCACCGTAAATAAGAGGCAACAGCTTACAATCCTTGAACACATTTTAACATATGCAGTTATTTGATTGTGGGCGACAAATTAATAATAAAGGTTCCCCAGTGTTACTTGGTTACCATCCCTTTGTCTTCATCTTTTCCATTTTCTACCTCTTGCTCTCACCACTTGTGGTACTGTCAGCCACTTGCGACCTTCTGTAACAATCTCCATTTATTGTTGGCTGCTAGCAGCCGGCAGATGCCACAGATGACCGTTAACGCCATTACAGATCTATTTTGTTCAAAGTTTTTTGTTTGTAGTTTTCATTCTTATTGTGCATCCATTTTTTCTTATGCAATGTTTTTAGTATAGTTTTTTTTAATTACTTCTATCTTATATTTAAGTAGCGTTTGACATAGTAAAATGGGCATCCCAATGCCACAATGCTGTTTCTAATGTAGGGTAGTATGCAACCTAATCCCATTGTGAAGAGGCTGTTTTTTTTTACCCGAACCAACATCCTCAAGCATGCGAGTGCCAAGCCTTGCACTTCTAGTGCATAACATATTACTTGCTTTTTTGTGTTAGTACTAAGTTCATTGCTATTAATGTAGATGCTCTGTTTCTTCTATTATACTTTTCCAAACCTTGTTATCTGAAAATGAAGGTTTGGCAAGAGATTGCCTGATGTGAGTACTTATTGATAGAAGTATTTTACTTACAAATACTATTTTCTAATATATATATATATATATATATATATGAGGAGGGATTTGCAATGGATAATCCGCAAGGTGTATCCTCCCATTTAATAATAAAAATATGCACCTTTTTCAGATATAACGACATATTGGGATATGACAGAGATATGATGATGTCATGAATAGTAATTTGTTGTTTCTTAACTTGTTGCAAATGTTTATATAATTGTGATCGTATATATGGTTTAGATGTGCTTGGATATGTCACATACGTTTCTATCATAATATTTTTATTTATAGGGAAGTGACCAAGGATGTATTACCACTATAGTTGCCAGGCACAATTTGAATTGGAGCATTAATATTAATTTTACTGATAACATAGCATACCAATTGCAATTTATTTGCATACACCAACTTCTGAGAAACTATCTACAGGCATAATGCATTAAATTGGATTTCATCCCCCTATTTGCAGGTTATTGGACTTTATGTTGGGATTGCTACTGTGGGTGTTTTCATAATATGGTACACCCATGCCTCCTTCATTGGAATAGATTTGAGTGGTGATGGCCACTCCCTTGTCACCTATTCCCAGCTTGCCAATTGGGGTCAATGCTCATCATGGGAGGGCTTCAAGGTCTCCCCTTTCACTGCTGGAGCACGCACCTTCTCTTTTGATGCAAACCCATGTGACTACTTCCAGGGTGGTAAAGTAAAGGCGACGACACTTTCCCTCTCCGTATTGGTTGCCATCGAGATGTTTAATTCTCTCAATGCTCTATCAGAGGATGTCAGCCTTCTGAGAATGCCTCCTTGGGTTAACCCGTGGCTTCTGTTGGCCATGTCAATCTCATTTGGCTTGCATTTTATCATCTTGTATGTGCCATTCCTTGCACAAGTTTTTGGAATTGTACCCCTTAGCCTCAACGAATGGCTTTTGGTCTTGGCCGTTTCTTTTCCAGTGATCCTTATAGATGAGGTTCTCAAGTTTATCGGACGGTGCACTGGCCCTTCAGGTGTGAAGCACTTATCAAAGCACAAGCATGATTAGAAGGCCAATGGATGACACCACTTGCTTGTCAGATATTTTTGCTCCTGTGGTGCATTCCTGTTGTCAGATTAAAATCTCATGTGGTTCCATTTTCATTCGCTTTGAAGGGCTCAGAGATCCTGGAATTGCTTTTTGGTACCAGTGCATCAGTGGTTACTGAAGAAACTAGTTCTGGAGATAAATATTGTTTTCCATTTTAGCAAGCATTCCTAGTTTGATGATGGTGCAGAAGCGCCAACAATTTAATATTTTAGACATATTGCTAGAGCAAAGTAGATACTGTTAGTAGGGTTACCACACCGAGTTGGTTGCGGACCAATGTGACTTATAAGATTAGCGATGTGCGCTGAGGCAGTATACATAAAGGGCAATGTAAAGTTGTCTTGAATGCTTTTCTTTTTGAAATCTGTTAATTGGAACGGTCTTTGTTGATCTTCATGAATATTATGCCCAGTCTCGTTAGCAATTCAGCTATTCCTACAACTTGTGTGCACAAATTGTGTCTCTTGCAGTGTTAATGGTTGTGCAGCACTATTTGTTTTTTGCACATCTTCATGCTAGGTTTATTTATTTGTTGGCCTGCTCACTTGAACTCTTGTTTATTTGCATGAAAAGATGGAATGTGTCATATATATTCTCACATTAGAAGCTTGTTGACAACTGTTTGGTTGATTTGTTTTCAAAGTTCTATTATCAAAATGCAGATGCCCATTTCCTGGCTTTGTCCTCCTGGAGCTTTCCTTTAACCTTTCAAATAAATGCCAGTTCAGTGTATAAACTTTGCAGGCCAGTCTGTTCTTTTCTGATAAGGACATTTTATTTTATTTTACGAAATTATAAAGCAGCTACATGAAGGTTGTATATTTTGTTCTGTATATCTATTATGTGTAGTTGGTTTAATTAACATTCTTATATCCATTGGCCTGGAAATCACTCTCCGTTGTCTCTCGGCTGTGGTGAATGTTTGTAAAGTTACTGGCCATTGCCATGTTCCTTTTGCCTAAGAGTTCAATAGCAAGCTTCAGTATCGAATAGTTGTCCGTCCGGGGGATGGAGATGGTTTAACCGACATGTACAG
This sequence comes from Iris macrosiphon, assembly GCA_036927795.1. NCBI lineage: Eukaryota > Viridiplantae > Streptophyta > Magnoliopsida > Asparagales > Iridaceae > Iris > Iris macrosiphon. Next base: position 40,299,277 of record JAYESA010000009.1, on the reverse strand, counting down.
AAACTTGTCATAATCATTCAGTAGAGTGAAGAACTCGTCAACTAAACAGGAAAGCAGAATTTCAAAACCTCTACTTTTTAAGTTTTTATTTATTATTTCTTTGTAAGGCCATCTCCAATGAAAATTTCTAAAATTGAGTTTCTATCCTACTTTGCATTGTACTTTAAGAAAATTTCTATTGTTGGCAGAGTTTTTACATAGAAATTAAAAAATATATATTCTTTAATGGTTTTCAATTTATATCCTAAATGGCAGAAAATAAAAGGATACATTTAATAATTTAGTTTGAAAGTATGATCCAATATTAAATGAAAGATAGAATTTCTAAAAGTGTATCTCTATCTTTATCTTTTCTTTACTCTTATAACGAGGTTAGAAAACGGCTCAAAATTGAACCGTCTAAGTCATATGTAAATCAGAAAATTTACTGTAGCGAAATAAATTTATATTAAATTCATGCAAACGAAACAAGTTTGAATTTTTTTGAAAAAAAGACACAGTCCGCCAACAGTGTTGGCGGAAAACACAACTGATGTACACGTAGGCAGAAAAAAAATAAAAAATTTTAAAGTGGGACCCACAAGCCAATTTCCGCCAACAAGTTGGCTGAAATTGGGGGGGAGGGTGCCAATTTGTGTTGACAGAAATTGGGTGTGGGGCCCACGGGTTCATTTGATTGGTTCGGTTTGGTTTGTTTGGTTGGATCATTTTTTTTAGTTGGTTTGTTTTAATTAGTTATGTTTTTGTTTTATTTATTTAGTTTTGTTTTGTAATTAGATTTAAAAAAAATTATTTTAACGAAATAAAATTAAAAGTTTGTATAAATATTTTTCGAAAATTTGTTTCCAGGACATCAAAATTTGTATAAATTTCATCTATTGGGCATTTATATTTTACGCCTGCCATCAAAATTTGTATAAAATATCAATTCGGCGTTTATATTTTTAAATATTATATTTCTATCGTTAATTTTTTTGCCGTTAACAGACGTTAAAATAATAATAATAATAAAAATCTGCCGTAAGAATATTACGTCTGCTGTCGAGCAGACTTTGAGCGGCCATAACTACTTGTTTTGAAATCGTTTTTCGTTAAACAATAAGTCGATTTGTATGATTTCGACGAGAGTAACACAAATCGTGTAGAAAAAAAATTTATCCGAAACAAGACGCAAATGTTACAGGCAAAAATATAAAATTTAAAACTTTAAAGTATCATAACTTTTGACTGAGAGATCGAAACAAGCTCCAGTTTGTGTCAAAATGACTGTATCGAAAAGTACTACGGGATAAACAGACCGCTTTACGGACTTCGAAAATTTTTAGAATCGCAAAAAAACGATGTTTCGACCTCCAAATTTTACTTTCGGTCATTTTTTTCCGAATATTTAAAATTTACTGTAGCGAAATTAATTTATATTGGGTGTGGGGCCCACGGATTTAAAACGATGTTTCGACCTCCAAAAAAAATTAGGAAAAATTTAAAAAGAAAAAATTTAAATTAATTGTTTTAAATCCGTGAGGCAAAAATAGTGGACATAAAACATGTGCGAAAAAAAATATTTGTAAATTTTTCTTTACAATTATTTTATTTTAATTTTATTTCGTTAAAATATATTTTCTTAAATTAAATTCCAAAACTAAACTAAATAAAAAAACTAAAACATAACTAATTAAAACAAACTAATAAAATAAACCAAACTAAACCAACCAAACAAAACCGAACAACCCAAACCAACCTGCGGGCCCCACAAGGCAAAATTCCGCCAACACTGTTGGCTTACACAAATTCAGCCAACAGTGTTGGCGGAATTTTGTCTAATGGGGCCCACTTTTGTCTACGTGTTCATTTTTTTTTGGTTTTCCGCCAACACTGTTGGCGGACTCTGTCTCTATTTCAAAATTATACAAACTTGTTTCGTCTGCATGAATTTAATATAAATTTATTTTGCTACAGTAAATTTTTTGTATGTAAATACTCCACTAACTTTTTTTTAAATAACAATTATTTAACTACCTAATATTTTTTTATTTACAACTAAATAATTCGAACTCAAGTGGTTAAGGTGAAAGTTTTTTTTTTTTTTTTACTTGAATTTGATTCCTAGAAACGGTAGTATTTATAATAATTTTATATTTAATTTTTTTAGAAATTCTTTAAATTAGAATAAAAATTACTATTGGAAGAAATTTTTTCTAAAAATAATTTTTAGCATAGAAAAGAAGGGAGTGGGGGAGGCGGGGGGGGGGGGGGGGGGGGGAGATAGAAATTTACATTGGAGATGGCCTAAGCCGGGTAAAAGCAATGATCTCGACCTACTCTGGCCAAATACTCTCTTGCCCTTGGTGGGAGGAAGCTAAATCTACTACTACTGTTATTTAGCAATGATCTCGACCTACTCTTGGCTGTGTCTTCACTCCTTGGTTGAAAATTTTCAAATAGGACTCGTGCAACTAAAAACTTCTCCAGAAACAGGAAGGCTTCCAGTGATCTCTATTCTCTACTAAGATGTTACTATCAGAAGCAGCTAATAGAGTAATAAACAAACCATCATAAGCTATAGTTGGAGGCCTTTGCTTGCCAAAATCCAACTGGCAGATGGAGGGTGGGTGTTTGTGAGAATGATAGGATAGATAGGTCTTGAAGGGAGGCTTTAGAAAATCAATAGAAGCGGTGGTTGTATCGAAAATTTGTAAGATTTACAGAAATTATACAGGGAGAAAATAGTTTAGAATATTTACGGTGGAGGAATACAAACGCCCTTACTAGAGACTTACTAGAGACGTTTTAGCTGAATAATGGATTAATAGAATAATGGGTTAATGGAGCACAGGAAGAATATGCCCTTAATAAAGACGTATGATGGGATGAAAACGCGGACATTTTTTATCTTTTTTTTGTTCTAGCTAAAATAAAAAATAAAAAAAAGTAAAAAGGGAAAGTCTAAACGTCCTTAGTAAGTACCTTTTAAAAAGAGGAAAAAAAAAGGGATACGTCTTTACTAAGAGTGCATGGTGTAAGAAAAACGTCCTTAGTAACGACGTTTTCTTCCTTTGAGAGGAATGAACGGCTTTAAACCAATACGTCCTTATTAAACATTTGGTTTCTTTGCTTGCAATTTTGAATAATTTTTTTCTCCTAATGCAATATATAATTTAAATGCTCCATGTGGTTTTTTTTTCTGAAAATTTGTTAACCACATTCTTTTCAACTATGCCAACACGCTTTCATTTTTTTTTTTTTGGGGCAAATCCGTTGTCGATATTGAGAACCATTAACCATAGTTCCTACACTATGTGATAGCAACCATGTGTTACGTTGAAATGCTGTAGTTAAAAAACTCAGTATAGTATCTACCATTCAAACTTGCATCACTATGGTTCACCAAACATAACAGTATGATGCTAAGCTGTCCACAACTCTTTTCCACACAGTTTTGCTATTTCGGTATCCTTATTGCCAGGTTTCGGAGGCGGTCGCAGTTTTTAGCCAAAGGCTAAAATAAAGAACAAAGGCCTCCCCGTAGCCGAACAAAGAGTAAGACTAAGCAATCAGTCGTCTCCTTTGGACTTTTCGGTAGTCCAGGACGAGAGAAGAGAGCACCAACTTCTGTTGAACTCGTAAGAATTAAACTCTGGTAATAGACCAACCGAAAGAACCTTTTTTTTGGCAAGGATCGATATCCCAACATCTGTCAAACTTGCAACAGTTACGTGTTTTTCCGTATCGGTTTCTCGTGACTATATGTGACAGAACCCTTGGGGAATAACGAACAAACAGACAAATAGTACTTTGGGGATGACTATCACCGACTTAGTGTTTTTGTCGTATGAACATTTTTTTTTTTTAAGATCCACAAAAGTTTTTTCTAAATGGTTAACTAGATTGCTAATATGAGAAGAGAAAACTTAGAGCAAAAGAAAAGAAAAAAATTGAACATTTATACCCCCAGGACCTTACAAGAAACTTTAAAAAAAAGAAAGTTCAACGTCTAAGATATTTACGTGATGGAAAGATTATAGATTTTCTAAAAATATACGATAATTCTATAGGCACTACAAAATTTACTTAGACTAGTCCAAATTTACCACCGAAAAAATTACAAGTTTGTCACTAAAATATTTGCTTCCTGCTAGTTCAAAATAGATCTCAGTCGAAGGAGGAGGAGGGAGGAGGAGGCTAGAGGAGGAGTCCGTCGGAGGAGGGAGGAGAAGGAGAAGGAGTAGGCGGAGAGGGTGGAGGAGGAGTCTGGAGGAGGAGAGGGTGGAGGAGGAGGACGACGAGGGTGGAGGATAGAAGAAGAAGAAGAAGAAGAAGAAGAAGAAGCAGCAGCAGCAGCAGCAGCAGCAGCAGCAGCAACAGGACTGTCACAATGTTGACAGTTCTTCCAATTTGAAGTACTGTCAACATTGTGACAGTCCTAATTATTTAGGACTGTAAAAAAAATTGACAGTCCTTCATATTGGAAGGACTGTCAATTTTTTTTACAGTCCTAAGAAGGAGGATAGAAGAAGAAGAAGAAGAAGAAGCAACAGCAGCAAGGACGAGGGGGCGGACGACGGCGACGGGGTGCGGGGACTGGCGGCAGAGTGCGGGGGAGGGTGGAGAGAGGCGAAGAGGACGGGCCGGCGACAGGCGAGCGGCGGCAGCAGCAACAACAACAGTGGTAGGCGGCGGCCGGACAGCAGCGGCCGGGTGTCAGCGGGGGCGGGCGGCAGCGTAGGCCCCCTCCTCCGCCTTCCGCCGCCGCCTCCTCCTCCGGCAGTTGGAGTTAGGGTTAAGGTTGGACTGTCCTAAGTAAAATGTGGACTGTCCTGAGTAAAAATTTAAAAAATCTGGACTGTCCTAAAGTAATAGACTGTCCTAAGTAAAATGTGTAGTGTCTTTAGAATTAGACAAAATATAGGAAGGCTTGCTCTTCCAGCTAAACCCCATGACTTGATATGTTGTGCAACATGATTTGGGTGGAACGAAAAATTTTGTACATAACATTCCGGTGATCAATATCAACAAAAGTACATAGATGAAAAACATACCATGTCCTTGACACTTGTCTATCTTTCTTATAGGTTCAAACCAGTGTTTTAAAAATCGAGACTGGACTGACCGGTTCAACCGGTTGACCCTTGAACCAGTAACTTTTCGATCCGGTTCAGTGTTGATCGTCTGTTTTTTCAAAAAATCTGATGTAAACAAATATATTTGTGAAAATCAGTATCCAAAAGAGATTAAATTTTGGCCGCTTAGGTTGAACCAACTTGTTGAACCGGTTTGACCTGACACGGTATCTTGTTCGGATCGATCTCCGGACCGGATTTTAAAAAACACTGGTTCAAACGACCGAGTCTGCGATGATCGTAAGATGACTGTTGGAGAAGAGTCTGAAAAGAGTTTTATGAAATTGGCACCCCACAAGTAGCAGAAGAGACGCAACATATAATAAGAGTCTTGACTTACAAGGAATAAAACGACATATTTGCTTCCTTCCAACTGTTGAAGCCTTGAAGGTGATAGTAGTGGAGCTTCTTGAATTGGAAGATGCAGATATTCAACAGTCTTGGTAAACTCTGTAAAGATTAAACCTTCCCGTTTCCCACTTCCATTCCAATGCTGAATTCCCACTTCCATTCCAATGCTGAATTCCCACTTCCATCCCGATTTCTCATTCGCCATCCCTTGCCATACGCAGTCTACTTGAAACATCTTCGATGAAATCAAAACACGGACCACAGCAATTTGAGTTTTTCTAAACTGACAATTTCTATTATTCATATGAACATTTTGCAAACAAAGAGAACCCCATTAGTCGTGATTTGTTCTTCACTGACAACTAAAGCCAGTCAAGCCCATAATAATTAAACGAATATTTTCGTTGGAAGTATCAAACTTTAACCAAATTTTACAAAAAAAAAAAACACAGTTTCTAAAAATTACAATGAGAACATTAAAATGCCCTTAAAAATAAATAAGTTGGAACACTCTTCAAAAGGACGTTTTGTATATGAAAAGAATACTTAACAGAACTAATCACCGATTAACCTAAAGTTAGAACCAACCGATAATCTGAAAAAAAAAATAAAAGAATGGAAACGCCCTACGGAAGGGTGTTTCTCATTGAGAAATGTCCTTCCAAAGAAGATTTTCTTTAGAGGGAGTTGGGAGAAAATTTACTTGGCAGCGAGAGAACGGATTAGAAAATTTTGGTATTTTACATAGAGTAAAGAAGAAGAAGAATGAGGATGAGCAAATGTTGCTTTATAAAAAGAAAAAAAAAAAAACACTCTTTGGAAGGTTTTTTTTTTCACCCAGAAACCATATTTTCAAAGGGCGTTGGCGTTGGCGTTTGCTTCTTTATTATTTTTTTAATTTAATAGTCTAGTGAGTGCAGTGCTGCGATCAGTGAAAAACAGATCGAATTAGTAGGAAATTGGAAAAGGCGTTTCTTTTTGTAATTTTAGAAATTATGTGCTCTAAGTAAATTAAAATTTGATGCTTTCAACGAAAATTTCCGTTAATTAAAACGCCGCAGAGATGATCTTTGATACACGATAATATTATGATTATACATTACAATGATTTTCTCCTTAAGGCTAAGCAATAGAAGCAAAAGTTTCAAACCAAAAACAAAAAATGACAATATTAAGAAATCAGGTGGTTGTTCTGAATGAAACCACCAACATTATAGCATCAACAGCATTGCCTATCTTCCTTCGGACTTGATCAACTGCGAGAAAACTCTGCTCATCGACACATCGGAAAGATCATCCGTGCCAAGAAGAGGACTAAGACTGACTCCAAGAAGAGGACTCTCATGAGTAGTAGTAGTAGTAGTAGTAGTAGTGGTGGTGGCCATGTTGTTTTGGACCTGGGCAGAGAGCCCGGCAATGCTGTTGATGCTGTTCGTGCCCGAAGTGTCGCTCTCCGCTTGCTGCAGCTGCAACGCGTACTCCAGATTCCACAGCACGTCCCCCATCGACGGCCGGTCCACACCGTAGTCCGACAAGCACTTCTCCACCGTCTCCCCGAACTTCCGCAGCGACTCGGGCTGCACGTTCCCGGCCAGCCGAGCGTCCACAATCTGCTCCAGCTCCCCCCTCATCTGCCACTTTATTGCCCACTCCGCCAAGTTCACCATCTCCCTCGGCAGCGTCGGGTCTATCACCGGCCTCGCGCATAGCACCTCCAGCAGCACGACTCCGAAGGAGTACACGTCCGACTTCTCCGTCAGCTGCTGCCTCCGGAAGTACTCCGGGTCGAGGTACCCGAAGCTCCCCTTGACCGCCGTGCTGACGTGCGTCTGGTCCAGCTCGGGCCCGGTCTTGGACAGCCCGAAGTCGGCCACCTTCGCCAACAGGGTCTCGTCCAGCAGGATGTTGGCGGACTTCACGTCGCGGTGGATGATCGCCTTTGCGGAGCCGGTGTGCAGGTAGTGCAGCCCCCTCGCCGCGCCAATGCAGGCCTCGAGCCTCTGCTTCCAGCTGAGGTTGGGGAAGTCCGAGCCGTAGAGGTGGCTCTTGAGAGTCCCCTTCTCCATGTACTCGTACACGAGGATCATCTCGTTCCCCTCATCACAGAATCCGATCAGGGAGACCAGGTGGCGGTGGCGCAGCTGGGAGAGCAGCTCGATCTCGGTCCGGAACTCGTTGAGCCCCTGTTGGGATTTCGGGTTGCCCCGTTTCACCGCCACCTGCGTCTCGTCCGCCAGCACCCCTTTGTAGACCTTCCCGAAGCCGCCCACTCCGATCACCTGGCTCTCGTCGAAGCTGTTGGTAGCTTCGTTGACCACAGCGAAGGGGAAGCGATACCCGAAGCTGCCGTTCTGCCCGGAAGCAGTGCCGGCAGTGCCATTGCTCCCCACGCTGTGGGTGGTAGCTCCGGTGACGGAGAGAGGCATCCAGGTCTTCGATTGGGACTTCCTCGACAACTTCCTCCTCCTCCTCAACCATAGGAGGAGAAAAACCGCTAGAACCGCCACCGCGACCACGCCGAGGACCGCGCCCACGGTGACTCCCAGCTTAGACTTGGAGCCGGGCGGCGCGACGACGCTGACGGAACCGGAGACGTTCATCCGCATGATCTCGAGCCCGTTCAGGATCCCGTGGGCATCGACATTCGGATCGGCCGAAGGGCCGATGCTGACGGAGAGCTTTCCGGACGGGTCGGTCGCTCCGGTGACGAAATCCCAGTAGAGAGCCGTCGCAAGCGAGCCAGAGGCCTGGGTCGTGAGGTCGAGCTCCTGGAGCGCGGAGGAGGAGCCGATGTAGACGTTGAAGAGGAGGTTGTAGCTAGCGTTGCTGACTACGTCACAGAAGTGCATCCTCACCAAGTAGAGAGGGGCGGGGTCGACGTCGAACTGCCAGGTCACGTTGAACCGGGCGTTGACGGTGGTCGACACGGTCGCCAGCATGGTCAGGGTGCCGTAGACGGTGTCCGGGGCCGTGTCCCGGGTGGCTCCTCCCGGCATATAGGTCACCGCATTGACGTTGGAGAACGGCGTCGACAGGTTCTGGTTGAGAAGGAAGGTTGTGTCGGGGACCCAGGTCCTCGAGAGGGTGTCCTGGGCCGGGCCGACTTTCGGCCCGCCCATGTTGACCCGATAGACCGTCTCCAGCGGCTGCTCCGCCAGGCCGGCGTAGGACCTCTTCGGGTTGACGGTCTGCGCTGTGTCGGCGATGAGGTCGTCGGGAACGGACACGACCTCGATTGCGTTGACGAAAGCGAGCCAGGCGGGACCCGAGGGGACGAAGGAGACGATGAGGGTGTCGCGGGTGAGGTTCAGCGAGAACTCCTTCATCGCCGCCGACGCGCCAGGGCGGAAGCTCCCGAGCAGGGGGGCGTCCTGGGTCGAGACAGAGAAGGTCGCGGCGGAAAGGTTGTAGCTTTGGGCGGCGATCGGGAAGAAGTGGAGGCGGACGAAGTGGCGGCCGGGGTTCGTGATGTCGAACGAGTACGAGGAGGGGGCGGTGAGGACCCGGGCGGTCCGGTAGAGCGCCGGCGAGACGGAGTTCTGGCTGGCGTTGACGAGGACCGAGGCGGGGGCGGTTAGGGTTACGGTCGACGGGAGCGACGAGTCGGAGAGGAAGGTCCGGCCATCGGCGTCGGTGTTCGCGGGGGAGCCGCAGTCGATCAAGTAATTGTCGGGGGGAGTATAGCCCTTGCTAGAACAGAGAAAGCATGCTGCTGACAACAAGAACAAAGCAAGTTCGTAGCTTTTGATGGCCATACGAAAAGAAAAATGTCTGAAAAATTGAAGAAGAGCTAGTAAAGATCCAAATTTTGGGTGTGGGAAGCGGTGGAGAGGAGAAAGGAAGGATTTCTAATGTAAAAAGATGGAGAAAGATTGCACCTTTAGAGATTTTTTGGGTTTTTATCGCAATTTTCAGAGGGTGAAGGAGGAGGAACAGAGTATTCTGAAACTGCGGATTGACATCATTTTTCTCTGACGGAAAATTTTACACAGAGCATTATAGTTTACTTTAATTTTATACAGAATATTAAATTTTAAAAAAATTTATTCAGAACATCAAAACGTTTATTTTTTTTTTAATATTATTTTTTAGTTTACTTTCTTTACATTATAACGCTGTTAACTAAAAAAAATAGAAAAATGAAAACGCATCTTTGAAGGACATTTTTTCAGAAAAAACGTCATTTTCAAGGACGTTTTTATTTTTCTATTATTTTTAACTCTTTCACGTTCTCTTTCTCTCTTCCTAACACTCTCCCTCACATCTCTCACACTCTCTCTAAACTCTCTCTCTCTCTCTCTCTCTCTCTCTTTGTGTGTGTCAACTCCTTCTCTCTTAACCCTCGCTCACTCTCCTCCCTCTCTCTCTCTCTCTCTCTCTCTCTCTCTCAACTCCCTCTCTCTCTCTCTCTCAACCCTCTCTCACTCTCATCCCTCTCTCCCTCTGTCACTCTTTCCTCTGTCACTCTTTCTCTCTCTTTTCCTATACGCTATCTACACTAAGCTAATACATGCACACTAGTTAACGTTTATCTATACACTAGGTAACGTTCAATTTTGTAACGTTAAATTTGTAACGTTTAAATTTAATCGGTTAAATTTAGCTAATACCTTCTCTCTCTCTCTCTCTCTCTCTCTCTCTCTCTCTCTCTCTCACTCTCATTTTCTTTCCTCTCTCTCTGTCCCTCTCTTTCTCCCCCCCCCCCCCCTCTCTCTCTCTCTCTCTCTCAATTTGTCACTCTCACCCTCTCTCCCTCTTTTTACTCTCTCTGTCACTCTCATCCATCTCTTAACTCTCTCCGTGTCACTCTTTCTTCTGTTATCCATTTTTTTTGTATGCTAGTATACTAGGTAATACTAGTCTCTGTACAATAGGTAACATTCAATTTGTAACGTTTATATTTTAACGGTTAAATTTAGCTTATATATATATGACTCATGCGTGTTTTGTATATCTCATTCACTCTTACTCTCTTTACCATATTTTTCTCATACAGGAAATAGCTTACAATTGGTGAATTCAGAAGGCAAATTCAAGTTAGAAGATACTTTAATCCATTATCTCCTACCATTTTTGCCTAAGCTATTTTCTGACATACCTCTGTAAGTCTTAATTCAGACAAAAATTTGTGACTATGGATCAAAATTTAGTAATAATTTGCTACCATGGAGGTATACTAGATGGATTATCTTACCATGGGGTAATACTCATCTTATAACCACTTATCAAAATATCACATTAGCTAGTTTGCATAGTATTATTTGTGATCGTTTTTTCATAAGTTATGAATTTACAATAAGGTGGTTTTATGAAGATACGTTGATAATAGTAGATTGTGAAGAAACATGAAATTTTATTGTTCAAAGTAATTTAATTTTATCTTGTATTAAAATTTACATCATTCCATCATTAGCAAATATCGACACAACTATCATTTCAAGTAGTCAACATTTTTGTGATAACCAAGATTTCAATGTTGGTCCTAGTTGTATAAATCATACTGAAATTAACTCTGATACTGAAAATAATGATGTTGGCAATGAAAACAGTGATGACTTGGTTGAAAATTTAGATTATTATTTAGATGATAATGATGCTAATGTAGCTGGTTGCATTCCCGGGTTAATTGTTGGCAAACAATTTGATTGTAGGGTCAAACGATAAAAATTGTAGGGTCAAACAATTTGAATGATATTTTCAATTGGATTGTAGGGTCAAACGATAAAAATTGTAATTTTTTTCACTGGATAACAGCTTATGCACCGTGCCCACGATTTAATACTTCGAACATTGCTGAATGTTTTAACAATTGGATTAAAAGTTTACGTGACAAACCAATATCAACATTGCTTGATGGTATTAGAGCAAAAATAATAATATTTTACGACAAACATCGAACAAATGCTGAAAATATGAAAACAAAATTTTGTCCAAGGATGATGAACACTATGTCATGTATTAGGCGAGAGTCACACCATTTTCAGTTATTACATTTTAATAAGAATAAATTTGAAATATGGGATCATGAAACAAGTAGATGTTATGTGGTTGAACTAGACCGTAAATGTTGTACATGTGGTTGGTGGCAACATACTCTACTACCATGTGAACATGCTTGCTTTACATGTCATTATTCTAACGTACCAGTTGAAAGTTATTATCATGTTAAATTTTTTGTTGCAACACTTAGAGCTGTATACATGCCATGTATGGAACCAATTTCAGTCCCCTATACTCCTCAAAGTGAACCGGTAATAGGTCAAATTGGAGTACCACTTCTTGGGCGTAGAGCGGGCAAACCGAAGAAGAATCGAATAATGACAAGAGAATCGTCGACAAGAGATCTTCGTTGCAGTAATTATGGCAGTCTGGGACATAACAAAAGGAGTTGTAGAAACCAACTGAGGCAGTGAATATTATGATTGTATCTTTTTAGAGTAATTATGATTCTGATTTTATGTTGTTATAATGTTGTAATTGAAGTTGCTGAACTTTCGAATAAAATAAACATCATATTACTGAAATTTAAAGACCAACAAAATATTGTCATACATTTATTTATGGAGACCAACAAAATTACTATCCCTCGATGTCATCCCTTCTATAATCTTTACGATCTACTCGTCTAAGACCTAACATATCTCTCCTTTCCTCTGTACCCTCCGGTGGTGGCAAATATAAATAGAAGTCTGGATCAAGCCTGGCTGAGCCAAACAACGAAGTGCCAGTCTCCTGCAGGTAATAATTCCAATCCCAGTCATGAGAAGCAGCATGTGGCGTGGTATCGTAACTCTTGTATGTGCCCTCGTTGCTCTGGGATGTGCTCTCGTAACTCTGGGATGTGTCATTGCCATGTTGTGGCATGCCCTTGTAAGGTTGTGACATGCTAGCGTAAGTTTGGGAATATCCCTCGTAATGTTGTGGCATACCAACGTAAGGTTGTGATGTACCAGCGTAACGGTGGGAATATCCCTCGTAATATTGTGGCATGCCAACGTAAGGTTGTGACATACCAGCGTAAGGCTGCGAAGTGCCCTCGTAAGCTTGGGATGTTCCCTCACCAACCTGTTGGGGACGTGCCTCTGCTTTGCTCGAACTAGCTCATCAATCACGTGTCCTACGAGGACGTGCCTGCCTCTGTCTCACGAAGCCTACAGGATGACTGTCTGGTATATCGAGTGGAATAAAACGAGGACTCGGTGGTGCGCGTAGATATTGTACGGTCGTCCCTAAAATCCTTTATAGATCTCTTTCGGGGTCCTCGACTATATCAGCCAGTACCTCCGTCTGAATGTTTAAATCCACACTCAATGAAAATAAAAGTAACATATATAAAGATGATAGTTTATGTAAAAAAGAACACATACCACTAGAGCATCCCGTGCACTCCTGTCACGCAAGCTCATATCGTCTAAAGCTTGTGGCTGAAACCGAGGTTCTTTAAATTTATACATCCTATTTTGCACTAGCGGGCATCCATACCAACCTAGAAAATCGGTACTACCCTCCACTATAAAATTTTAACACAAAAGGATATGTAAGATCTAATACCGTATAATTTATTTGAAATACCCCTTAACTTACAATCTGCCGCCGATGTCATCAATTCGGACATATGTTCCACGCCATGCGTGGTAAATCTGGAATGCTAACCAAGCATATATGTACGCACCCGCTCTTCTATATTAGATTTGGTACTGCTAAAAGCCAAAGGCTACAGGGGTATCATCTGTTTCAGTCCGAACTGTCGCATAACACGATCAGCTGGATAAAACATGATAGATCCATTGTACATGATATAATACCTTTGGAGACTGCGGACACGTTCATCATCTCTCACTTCTTGTGGCACACTTAGTGGTTGTCAAACAACCTATTTGACATTCAGCAAGTAATAAATGGTAGGCACGGAAATAACATCTAAATTTTTAATTTAATAATTACATACTTACCTCATAGGCGGTTAATGTGACAAATCGATGCCAGTAAAGAGATACCACTTTTGTCATACAATGCACATAATCTGTATTTCCAGTAATCCAGCAAATGTCTGCTGGCCATACTGTTTGTTCATCTCTATATTTACTAACTGATCTACCAATCTCGAAGTGATCATAACACCAGAACTACAAAGAAGAACACAAATAAGATCCAAATAAATATAGCAGATATTATTTATTTTTATTCATACATGTATAAGTGTTAGACATCAACTTATATTTTTTGTTGTTTTACCCTTTGATACCTTACTCACAAAAGACATCATAGAGCGGTATAAATATGCTAATACTGCTTCAATCCATGTGTGTTTTGTGTTGGAATGGATGTCCTCAAGAAATGGTAGCTGTCGTACGTTGATCATATTTCCCGTAGCGTCGGGAAATAAAAATGCACCGCATAGACACAGTAAGTAAGTTCTAGTGCAAAATATCACCTGAAAACATAATTGAATATTGATACCATCTACATTAAATAAATATTAACAATAATTAATACATGTAAATAAATACCTGCGAAGAATCGACATGAACTGTTGTAGAGCCAAAATGATCAACATGCATGAAAGTAGACCGGAGCCAAGTGAGTTTGACAGTGTTGGTTTCTCCCATGTGAGAGGGGGGCTCCACACCGAGGTATTCTCTAACGAGATATTTTGTTTCCAACTTCTCGTCAAGATATATATATAGGATTACCCTTGATAGTTAATCCCAGAATATGTGCCACATCCGCTAATGTGATTGTCATCTCCTCGAAGGATAGCTGAAATGTGTTGTGTATTGGCCACCATCGCTCAACGATACTTAATATCAGGGATCTATCGTGACGCTTAATTTGTATAGCGTCAACAAAGTAAAAACTAAAAGTCTCCACCAAGACCTTTTGGCCTTCAGTCAACTCCCATGATGACCGCCACTCACCATGCTCTCGTAATTTTATATCTGGATAATCATAGCGCTATATAATATATGTATAGATATCGTTAGTACAATATAATACGCTTAACAACAATAATACAATTATCTAAAATTTACATTACCGGTACTGCGAAAACCAGACTAGAAATGTGAGACTCTCGCTCACGTTCAATGGCCGGAGTTGTAGGTCCACTTGGTATGCGCACGTCATTTTGAAAATTTATCTGTATTTATGATTAGGACATCACATAAAAAATATGTAATTAAATTTCTATTGAACTCTTCTCAAACTCTTGAACTCTTTTACCTGTTTTTTCTTTTGTATCTTCTTCCTCTTGAACTCTTTTCAAACTCTTGTAGCCTCCACCTTCTCCTATTGAACTCTCTTCCTGGAGAAACTCTCACAAATGTTGTCTTCTTCTCCTTCTGTAAATTTATTGCCGAAACCCTCATTCTTAAACACTTCCTTCTACTACATACTCTTTTCTTTTTTCGGTCAAAGGATGTATCATGCCATGGCATGGACCATATTTTTTCTCTCTTTCCGAGAACCTTATGTCATTTTCCAATGCATTCAAATAAAGCATACTCACGGGATCCCAAGTGCATGCATGTAATTGTGGAAAAAGAAAAAAAAATGATGTGGGTCAAATGTTCCAAAATCTATTTTTTTATATACAATATGTGCTTGTTATATTATTAATTTATTTGTACAATAATATTTTTAATTTTTTAAATAAATTTACAAAATATTAAAATATGTCTAATTAGTTTGAACATTTCACCAAGAAGTCAATAAGAGTATAAAATGTTATATGCACAATTTTGTTTGAAATTTTAAAAAATTATTAAGGATGTACACATAATTGAAATTCGATATATTTGATGTTGAAATCATGTATCAGATAAAAAAAATTGATTATATTTTATATTAGGTTTAATTGCAACTTGATGCCCTCAACTATTGACAATGTTCAACTTAATACCTTCAACTTTGATATGTACTAACTTAATATCATATCTCAACTAATATTTTTAATTTGATATCCAAAATTTATTTTATTCCTAAACTACTCTACCCCACTCACCCACCCTCCACCCCTCCCCTGCTTCTCCGCCGGCGCCACCCCCCCACCCCGACGACCACCTACCTACCAGCCCCCGGCCCCGATGACCCAACCACCCTGCACGCCCAACGCCCGCCGGCCACCCATGCCCGCCCTACCCGCAGTCGAAGAACGGATGAGGGGGGAAGAAAGAAAGGGACATTTTGGTCCAAATTATTTTCAGGGTATCAAGTTGGTACCTATAAAGTTGAGGCTATCAAGTTGAATATTGTCAATAGTTGAGGGTATCAAGTTACAAGTTAGCCTTTATATTAATACAACTTCAAGTCGTGACTACCAATTAACTGATAATAATTGGTTAGTTGTACTTCAAATTTTAAAATTATTATATACTATTACATTATTTTTTTTTCCAGAGTTTATTATCAAGCTTTTCCTTTAGTTTTAACGGAGATTATTAATTATTTTTTATTTATTTGCAAAATATAGACATATGAGTGGTTTTGATTATGCCATTACTAAAATAAAAGTAAAATTTCTAAAATATTGGCATGATATATCTCTTTTGTATTGTTTGAGTGTGGTTTTATATCGTAAAATAAAACTAGATGGTGTATTTATATTGTTAGATGATTTTCATGACAATATGAACATTGAGCTAAGTAGATTAAAAATATAAATCAAAGAATATTTAGATGCTCTAATTAGTTGATATGAGAAGAAAAAAAATACTATCGAACCGACATGGTTCAACCGTTCAAGGTTGTAGCAACTCTAGTTTAATTTCTAAGTCATCTCATGCTAAGAGTTACAAACTAAGAAACAAAAATATTTTTCTCTCCCAACCCAATAATTATTCTTGTATTTAAACTCCTATGAGGAAGACGACGACGATTTTGAATCATATTTTTTAGTTTTATAGAGATAAAACCTAAAAAAAAAATTGTATACTTTATTCTTTATCATGTGATATTCTAATGACCCCCAAATATCCACGGTAGTATCAAAAACTTATTTTAGTGCAGGTTCAAAAATATAAACAAGAAAAGATGCAAGATGCTATAAGATATTTTGGAAGTATGCCTTTGCGTTCAATATTAGATTCATGCGAAAAAATTAACTCAACACTTAAGGGATGAAAATATACGCCAATGAACTGGACTTTCAATTGCTTACTATAGATGACTGTTCATCATTACAAGTGTTGAATGCACTTGGTTTAATAACAAACAAAAAAGTACAAAAAAATTATGAACAGAAAAATCTAAGTACAAGTTTTTTGGATTCTGGGGAGTGGAATGATGGAGATTGAGCACTGCAGTGGCTCCTTTACTCCGTTGACGATCTGACTAAAGAAGGAAAAAAGCTTTCTCTCTCTCTTTTGTCTGTGTCTACCCCTGCCCAGTTGTACCTGTGGGGTAAGCTACCCTTACTATTTATAGTCATCCTGCTGATGGGACTATAGGTGCCGCATATGCCTCTGTTTGGTGGTCGAATAGAACTCATTCAACAGAATACAGTTGCAACTGTAGCCGTATAACACGGACATGTTGCCATGTGGCCTTGGTTGGAATGTGTTTTTGATAGAATCTCGGGGTTATTTTTAACTCCGTTGTGTGCGTGACTCGGTCAGCTGGACACGTAGTCAACACTGATTGTGTGAAGATATTTTCGGTTGCAACGGATAGATCTTCCAAGTTGAAAGTCGCATAACATCTTGGCCGCATAACATCTTGGCTGCATATATGCTCTCCTTTGGCCTTGGTCTTATGGACACTTCGACCGCATGGCGTTGTGGCCGCATGCAAACTCTCGCCTGGCCTTTGTCGAATGAACACTTTAGCCGCATGATGACGAGGCCGCATAGGGCTGTGGTCGCATATAAGGGAACACGTGGCATGGCACATCTGACGAAATTATTAATGCACAGATGTGACTTTTCATTTTATTATGAGCCGACGTCTCTCTCGTGATTCTTGAAGTGCTATGAGTGGTGTGTCAGGACTTCTGACAGGCATAGGGTATCTCATGCGGCCCCTTACTTCGTGTCTATTCATGGCGCATGGGATCTTCTTATGCGACTTCCAATTCCTTGATTGTTTGGACCCATGGGCTCTATGTGGCTCCTCTGCGGCCTGCTTTTATTTTGAATGGATGAGCTCTATGCGGCCTTCATGATTTTCATGATTCTACAATTGTCACGCCCCAGTCCCAAAATACCGAGGGACTGGACACGTGGCAATGGCCAGCAGTACGCACAGATGGACAAACCCAATTTAATGGATCCATCGGGCATACTTAAGCTGTAAGACTACAGTCAGGGTTTACTATTCTCATCCACAGCAAAAATATAGCAAAATCAGCAAATGAAATATTAAACAACAACCAGACAAAGTAAATAAAATCGGAGAACAATCCGATATTAAGTCTGTTACAATGTTCTCAGAATCAGGAATTTAAGAGTTTAATTAAACAGGAAATAAAGACTATTTGCCATAAGACTGAGCATGGCGAAGCAATTGTTCAGGAGAAGTCCTCAGCGATCACCTTGTCTTCAGGTTCAGGTACTGCTCCAAGTAGTACCCCTGTTCCGTACACCTCAGGGTAGATCTCGTCCACTAAATCTGGGGACATAATCTATTCCAGGTCCTCAGGGGACATAGCAAGGTACAGAAAAACACAAGCCAAATATAATGCAGAAATAAAGGAACAACAGGGTAAGTAATTAAACCAGCTAAGTGATCATGCAAGTGAGAGTTATTAGTCATACTCAGGCTGAGACTACTACAGGATCAGTGTCAAGAAACCATAGCAGTATTTTCTCGAAGGGCCAGAACTGGTACCAAAGCTCTGTGTCAGAGACTAGGACACATCCAGATTACACATTATAATATATTCAGCCTTGATATGGTAATACTCTCCCCACCCAATGAAATCTCACGTCACAGTTTTCAATGTTCATTGTTACGCAAGATTAAAACTAATGCAGTCAGTCATTTATTAAGATCTAAGAAAATGAAGCTCAAGTCATGAAATCTATATCCTATACAGAACCACCTTAAATAATCAGGAAGATTCAGTCTCATGCTCTGTGTCAAGTGTCCTGGGTATAACGTACTTGAT
This sequence comes from Iris macrosiphon, assembly GCA_036927795.1. Lineage (NCBI taxonomy): Eukaryota > Viridiplantae > Streptophyta > Magnoliopsida > Asparagales > Iridaceae > Iris > Iris macrosiphon. The sequence continues at coordinate 40,280,704 of JAYESA010000009.1, read as the reverse complement.
ATGGCAAGTACGAGAAATATAAATGTCACGATATCCATCTCTAGGTGACATTGCACAATCCCGCGTACGGTGTTGGCACCCGACTATGATCGGACGCTAAGCAAGTCACACGGCCCTAGGGTTGAGCATTTACAACAATTACAAGAAATTAAATCAAGAGAATATGAATCATTAAACTGCATTTATGGCAAGGTACACTTGCCTGGGTTTCCTGTTCCAATTGTAGCTCGGGCTTCAGCTGGGATTGCGGGTAGTACTCCGGCTGCTGAAACAAACATCACCATCAGGTCCAGAAAATATTAATCAGTTAGGAACGCCTGTCCTTGAGTCCAATTTGGAGACAAGGGCAAAAACGTCAATTTCGGGGCAAAACGGGGTCCAGATGTGAGCCGCTTTGCACCAAAAAATGCGTCAGGGTTAAAGGTCTCCAAATCAGTCCAACTTAGTGTCAACAGGTCAGGAACGATGATACGAACCCAACGGAACTTCCAGAATTAGATTCCAACTTAGTGGGGCCCACGACACACGATTTTGTCAACGTTCTCAGAATCGAACCAAACTTGGCTCACAGGACCAACGTATTGCTACGAGTCCGATGGCACAAGTTTCGTCTTGATCCGACATGTGTACACTAAGTTACAGCGAGAATCAGAATGGTCGGATACGGGACGGTGTCCGCGGATACGCACTGATTCCGGTGTGCACGCACATCCGAATCAGCTTCTGCGAAGTCCCGTACGTCCGTATCAACGACGCGCACGTATCTGTGAAGACCGCATGCGACCAAGTCGTCCCGTTTGGCGGGGCGCACTCAGTTCCGGGATGAAATAGGGCGTTAGTTTTCCTTTTTTGGATCGCGGCGTGCGATCACCACAGGACGCGATGCCCCGAGCGGTTTGCACACCGAGAGGGTCATACAGGCTACGCGATAAAATTTACAGAATCAAAATCCGAGCTACGAGCAAGAAGTTACGGGTACCTGAACTGGGTTCCAGAAAATTGAATCCTCCGTGTCCTCGTGTCCTGTGTCCAACCGTGTCTAGGGTTAGGGTTAGGGTTTACTGTTCTGAGCTTATGTATCGGTGTCCTGCTGTGTCGAGTCCTCGCCGGAGTTGGCTGGGGGCGGCTCTGCTGAAGGAGGCGAGGAAGTCCAGAGGGAGGCGGTCGTCGAGTCTGGTCCGGTGCTCGGGCTGACGAAGGACAGCGCAGGCGGAGGGAGGCGGTGGTGGAGAGGAAGTCGGGGAAAAGAGGGGAGATGCTGGAGCCGTAGGCGCTGAGGTGAGGAGGAGCTGGGCGGAGGGAGTCTGCAGGAGATCGTCGGTGGCGAAGGGAATTGGCCGGAGCAAGGTCGGGTTCTAGGGCTTATATAGGCGTCCGGGGAAGAGAGGGAGACGGCCGGTAAGGGGAAGGGTCCGGAGCGGCGGAGGTTCGATGCGGGGATGCGAAGCGGAGAGGTCGCCGGCGGCGTAACGGCCGGAGAGAAGACCAACAGTCGGGGAACGGTTTGGGGGAGATGAAGTTTGCGGGTCGGGTCGGGTGGACGGGTCGGGTCGGTCTGCGGATCCGGCCCGTCCGAAAACAAATGTGCGGGTCGGGTTCGGGTTAATGGGTCGGGTCTGGGCTGGACCCGGATCCGACCCAATAGGAAATTGGTTTAAAAATAAACCCGGTCCGGTTTGGTTCAGTTTGGTTTGGTTCATTTAATAAAAACCCGATTTATTTTGGTTTAATAATTTAATTAGTTTTTAGGGCTTTTAAAATCCATCTGGGGTCCAATAAATTCTCGGAAAATTACCCTATGTCTGGTTTTCTATTTTACACCATAAAATATTATTTTCATAATATTTTAATATTATTTAACAGCAGTTAAAAATCCTTTAATAATTAAAACTCCTTAATTTAATTAGAGAAAATTCTCAAAAAATTCCAGAAATTCCAAAAAAATGTAAATATCCAAAAATTAAAATTTTTTTGAAAATCAGGGGGTTTACAATCTACCCCCCTTAAAAGGATTGCGTCATCGCAATCAAAGAATAACCGGTCAACAGAGATGACACGGTTACCAATTTTATTCGAATCACAATACAATCAAGATTCAGGGCTTGAGCACATAGGAAAAATCATTTCCCTAAGTAGAAGTTATGCAATTTTCCAAATGTGGGAAATCTAGAAAATTATAGTTTTAGAAAACCAGGTTATCTTTCAAAAACATATCAGTTAACATTTCTAAAACATTCTAAGTTATTGGCAAGTTCAAAATTATCAGGTTAAATCTGGGTTATCAATTAATAACAAGTTAAAGTTATCAGGTCAAGTCTGGGGTCACGAACCAGCAGGCACAACTACAGAAATACTAGAAACGGAACAACTATAAAGACTTACGCGCATTAGGAACTCCATGGTTCTGCGCGTCTCCCACAGTCATCGCGAAAACTTGGCCGCGTCCTTGAGGTGGTGCTCTCTGCTGTTGCTGGGCTTGCTGGTAGTGTGCTGCTTGAAGTGCCAAGGGTGGCCTTGGTTGATGTCCTGCTGGTGCCGGTAGAGCTTGTTGGTTTGCTCTCGGTGCTTCTCTATGCTCAGGGCAGTCCCTTACTGCATGCTGTCTGGATCCGCAACCTAAGCACAGTCCTAACCTGCGTCGGCATTCCCTGGCGATATGGCCTGCTTTGCCACAGTAGTGACAAGTAGAGAGGACTATCACTTGTGATGTAGCTACTTTCTGTTGTTGCTGTAGGTGAGGCCTCTTTGCAGTTTCTTCTTGTGGTGCTTTGGATGTTGCTGATGGGGAAGGCCGCTTCAGACTGGTCTCTCTCCTGGTGACGCGCTCCATGCGTCGAGCTGCAGCAAGGACGTCCGAGTACGAAGTTGGTGCGACAGATCCAATGAGTTTCTGTAGCTCGATGTTGAGTCCGTCGAAAAACTTCTCGGCCTTCTCTACTTCTGTCGGGATCAAGGTAGGAGCAAAACGAATCAGACGAATGAACTCGGCGTTGTACTCTTCCACCGTCATAGCTTCCTGAGTGAGGCGATTGAACTTGTCCCGTAGTTCAGATAGAGCGATAGCCGGTATGTACATCTCCTGGAAGAGTCTGGAGAACTCTTCCCAAATAACTCGATCTGGTCCGAGCCTAGTCTCCTCAGATAGCCACCAGTGATGAGCATTGTCCATCAATTGCATTCTGACGGCGGTCATCCAACGTTCTTGTGGAAGCTCAGCTGCTTCTAATTGATGCCGAATGTTGGTGAGCCATTCATGCACTTCTGTTGGTCCCTCCTTGCCAGAAAAGGTACGGGGCTTCAGCTGGCGGAAGTCTGTGATAGAGCCCGTCGGTTGCCGTCTAGCTGGTAGGTTGGCCTGCTCCAGTGCATTTACTAGACTGTTCCTTAAATAATCAGCCTCGCGACGTTGAGCCTCATGTTGGACTTGTTGCTGAGCTTGCATCATTGCGTAAAACATCTGGAACATCTGCTGTCCGTCCATTGCTTGGCCTGGTGGAAAGACAGGCATCTGTGGAGTGAACTGGGACGGAGGTGGAATATCATCACGCCGAAATCGGGAAGCTTGTGGATCTGCTTGTCTGCTTCGGTGAGTAGAGGGATCTCCACTCAATAGCGTCACTTCATCTTCTCCGTAGATGGTTTCAGCACCTATTGGTGTTCTTGCTGGAGTTTTATCGTTTTCTTGTGAATCCATTTCTCTGCATCAAAAATAAACTATAAGAGGCGCACAGGAATCAAGGCAAGATGCAAGTCAAAAATTAGTTTGAATACGATACAGATATCAAAAACGATTCAAGCAAGTGGATGAGATCCTAAAACTTATCCTATTCTTATTGCAGGCCTGTTCGGTCCCTAAGTTGAAACCGAACATTTTAAGTCGTTGACCTGTATGGGCCACCACAAAAACCATATTAAGTCGTTGACCTGTATGGGTCCCTAAGTTGAAACCGAACAATGACGCTACAGGAGTTGAAGAATAAAGTTGCGAAGTCTTGCAGAATTAGATCAATTTATTTGGAAATCGATGATATTGAAGACTGCAACAAAGATTCAAAAAATCTAGACAAGAAAATCGAAGACCGAAGATCAAATTAAATATGACATATGTGCTTTCACTCTTTCAACTTTTCTATAATAAATAAAAAATATTATTATATTTCTCAAGTAAATAAAAATAATATTTTTAATTTTTATATAAAAAATTTATATAGTCAAAGCCTAAAGTCCAATGGTCCATTTCCATAACTAAAAAAATAAAGAGAAATTTTGAATTATCCACTATTTTATTTATCCATATTCAGGTGCATCCCACATTGTTTTCATAATGTACAAATCTCTCCACTTTTGACGGAAATGGTCTCTTCCTAACGGTCAACTCGTTTGACTCATTTTTTTTGGACGAATATACTCCCGTCTTCTTTCTCTCTCCTTGATGCAGACCTCTGTTCTCCTCCACCCCCTCCCCGCCCCGCTCCCCTCCCGGACATCGCACCCCCGCAACCGCCGTCGTCGATCCCGCTCCCCCTCTCTGCCACCGCCCCAGTCCCCTCTCCTCGCCCCCGCTCCCCCCCCCTCTCCGCCACCTCCCCACTCTCGCTCCCCCCTCTCCGTCCCTGCAGTCCCGGCAGCAACTGCGCAGCAGCCGGCGAGCGCCGCCAGCGACTGCTACTGCTGCGAAGGTTTTGGGGGCGGGGAAAGGGGGAGCAGGGGGGGAGAGGGATCGGTGACGATGGCGGGGAGGGAGGAGTGGGGGCGAGCGGCGGCGGAGGGCTGACCGCGGGGGAAGGAGGAGGGGGTGAGAGGGAAGAGGAAGAAGAAAATAGGGGAGGAACATTTTCGTCAAAAAAAGGGTCAAAGTAGTTGGTTGAAACATGTAATCAAACCAGAGCCGGCCCTGAGTTCATGGGGGCCCGAGACGAACTTTCAAAATGAGACCCTCCCCATAAATATTGTAAAAATGATTAATGAAAAAAAGTAAAATAAAAAATATCTCCACAAATATTTAAACTAGGAACCTCTTGTGTGCAAATCTAACATAATAACCACTACACCACAATTTCTTTAAGATAAGAAAACCACATGGTACATACTAATTATATTTTCAGTACAAAATTATTTATACATTTAAACTGATTTTTTTTAGGCCCTCCTAACTCATGAGGCCCTGAGGTCCTAGGTGGTCGTCATGACTGCCCTGGGCAAGGGCCGACCCTAAATCAAACCATGCAATATAATGTCAATTGAATTTATATGTTTGGTCTCCTATGTAATTTAATTGAGTTTTAAGGTTATGATTTAAAATAATACAACATGAAATTTAAAAGTAAACCAATGAAAAATGAAAAAAAAAAAAAATTATAAATAAATAGAAAAGCAAAAAATATTAGTTTTGTCCTGCAATTAAAAAAAAATCCAAAAACCAAAAACGACACAAAATATCAAAAAAACACAAAATAAAAACAAATTGATAAAAACGACCAAAAAAGAAAAAGAGACCAAAAGATCAAAAACGACAAAAAAGAAAATAACCATCAAAAATATTAAAAAAATGATCAAAAGCGATAAAAAATTAAAAAACGACCAAAAAAGAAAAAGGGACTAAAAATGACCAAAAAAGAAAAAAGTTCAAAATCGACAAAAAATGAGTTTTTTTTTTACCAAAAACGAAAAAGACGATATAAACAAGCAAAAATGAAAAGGACCAAAAAACGTAATATACGAAAAAAAACAAAAAATGATAAAATAAAAAAAAAAACTATCAAAAGAGACTAAAAAAAACGACAACAACAAAAAAAATTCAAAAACGACGAATATGAAGAAAAAAATTGACTAAGAACGAAAAATTGATAAAAAACGACCAAAAAACGAAAAAGTTCAAAAACGACAAAAAATGAAAAGAAATAAAACGACTAAAAACGAAAAAATGACAAAAAAAGAAAAATACCAAAAAAAAACCAACAAAAGTTCCAAAACGACCAAAAAAAAATAAAAAAAAACCAAAAAATGACAAAATAGTAAAAAAAAAGTTTTAAAATGAAAAAATAAAAAAATGAAAAAATGAAAAAAGACAAAATAAAAATAAAAATAAAAATAAAAATAAAAATAAAAAATGACAAAAAAAGGAATAAAATCTAAAGAAATAATCAAAACGACAAAAAAAACGAAAAAAACGAACAAAAGGGACTAAAGTGATAAAAAACAATAAAAAGGAAAAAACTTGAAAAAATGATAAAAAAAAGGACTAAAAATCAAAGAAAAAAGTAAAAGATAGCAAAAACGACAAAAAATATGCCAAAACTATCAAAAAAGAAAAAAAAATTCAAAAAACGAGCAAAAAAGACCAAAAACGACCCAAAAAAAAATAAAACCAAAATGAGTAAAAATGACCCAAAACGATAAAAAAATATACAAAAATGAAAAAAAATAACCGAAAACTACAAAAGAAAAATGATAAAAAAAGAAGAAGAGGATAAACGATTAAAAAAAGCGAAAAAATATCAAAAATGACAAAACAACAAAAAAATCAAAAATGACCAAAAATGATAATAAAAAAAATGACCAAAACAACAACAACAAAGGATCAAAAACGACAAAAATAGCAAAAAAGACGATTTTTTTTTAAAAAGAGACCAAAAACGGAAAAAGGGGTAAAACATGACAGAAAAATACAAAAATGTTCAAAAACGATAGAAAAAGACCAAAAAAAATGCAAAATAGACGAGCCGAAAAAAACATGCAAAAACAATTAAAATTTTCTTTTTTACAAAAGCTGCTAAAAACGACCAAAAATACTAAAAAAAAAACCGACAAAAATAGCAAAAAGAGAGAAAAAATATTAAAAAACGGACCCAAAACGAAAAAATGTTAAAAGAAGACAAAAAATGCAAAAAAGATAATAAAAATTAAAACTTGTCAAAAAACGAGCACAACAGACCAAAACAAACAACAAAACGTGCAAAAACTATCAAAACGACAAAAAATTGAACAAAAACGCTAAAAATGACGAAAAACGACAAAAAATAAACAAAAGTGACTAAAAAATAAAAAAATTATCGCATATCATACATCTCCTTAAGTTGTAATGTAATCACAATTACATAGATTTTATAACGCGATTTATTTTAGAAGAAACTGATGTAATGTAATTAAATTTGTAATTGCAGTTATATTACATCTAATTTTTTATTGTCTGACCAAACATTCAATTTAAAATTATAACATAATCGTCATTACGATTAGAATTATATTACGGTGAATCAAACGGATCCTAAATGTTTGTCTTAATTAAGCACGGCTTTTCTTTCCTGTTTACATTTAACCAACAGTTAAGGGAAAAAAAGATATATATATATATATATATATATATATATATACATGCAAATTCACATGTTGACAAAAAAATACAGGTTATTAAAGCAAAAGGGAAGAGAGAGCGATTTAAATCTGTTGAATCTTTTTTCTCGTGCGTGCAAAGAACGGTGGAGGCCCCGTGCCAAGCAAGTTAATTGGTTTGGTAGCTGAATTCTATGTCATGTTCACGTACAGTCCCTGCGAATGGATAAAGATCGAAGTATGGTATCGAGACCAAAAGGAGCCAAGTTTATAATATATACGTATTCAGAACATTCAAATTTATATAAATTTTGTCTAAAATATTAAAATTTAAAAAATTATGAAAAAAAAGTATCAAAAGTTTATTGGAAGAACGTTTTATATATTTTAATAATATATTTTTATTGTTAATTTTTTCGTTGTTAACAGACATTAGTCAAAAAATAATAAACAAAAAATGCCCTTAGGAAGATGATTGTAGATATTTTAATTTTCTCAATAGAAAACTCACTTACTAAGGACGTTTTCTATCTCATGTCTCTCTCTAGTCTCTCTCTCTCCTCTATCTCTCGTCTCTCTCTCCTCTCTCTATGGTCTCTCTCTCGTTTCTCTCTCACTCTTTGTCTCTTTCTCTCTCTCTCTTTCTTTCTCATCTTTTTTTATTAAATTTGAGAAATTTAATAAAATCCAAAAAAATTCTAGAATTGTTTTTTTTTTTTTACTTTTGCTTACTACAGAGTTTTGAGAAAAAAATATTCTGATCTTTTTTTAGCTTTTGCTTACTACAGAGTTTTGAGAAAAAAATATTCTGATCTAGAATTTAATAAAACTATATTCCTTATGTAATCTAAACATTTTTAAAAAATATATAATTTTAATTCTCTAAAAAAGATCGAAATATTTTTTTCTCAAAATTCTGTAGTTAGCAAAAGTAAAAAAGAAGAAGTAATTCTAGATTTTTTTTGGATTTCAATAAATTTCTGAAATTTAATATAGAGAGAGGTGAGAAAGAAAGAAAATGAGAGAAAAATAGCAGACAAAGAGCGAGAGAGAGACTAGAGAGGGGAGAGAGAGACTAGAGAGGGGAGAGAGAGACGTGAGAAAGGAGAGAGAGTAAGAGAGAGAGAGAGAGGAGAGAGAGAGAGAGAGTTAGACCAGAGAGAGAAATGTGAGATAAAAAAAATTAGAAAACGTTTTTAAAAAGTACATTTTCTTATGTTTTTATTTTAACGTCTATTAACGACGGAATAATTTAAGGATAAAATATAATATTAAAAAATATAAAATGTTTTCAATTTTTTTTATTTTAGATAAAATTTATATAAGTACTTATGTTCTGGATGAAAATTTTCGTAACATATATTTTCTCCATCAATGGAGGACATCTTCATCTTGATCATAAAGTCAACTACAAGTTTGGGAGCTTGGTGGTGGACCTGGTGATATCACCAAAAGTATATTTGATCTTTGACTTGTGGTTTATGCACATGCACATGCACATGATATGCAAAATTAATTTTGGCGTAATAATTAATGGTAGAGGAATATCAAGTTGGGATAGGAACTATACAAAACAGTAAGCACATAAGAATATTCAAATCCTTACTAAAATTTAATCATAGATTTGTACATATATCAGCTTGAAAAACTTTGTCAACAACCAACAAAATACTCGAATAATATATATATATATATATATATATATATATATATATATATATATATTTATATATAACGTGGGAAATGTAAGGCTAGTAGTTGAACTTACAATAGATTCCAACTTAAACCTATCAATTGGGTCGGACCGGTCCGATACGAATCCGGTTCAAAATTTTGACCCACGGGCTAGTAAAATCGCATGAGGAGGGAGGAGGAGAGGCCGGAGGGTGTTGGGGAGGAGCAGGAGGAGGAAGGTAAAGAAAGTGGACAGTCCTAGTAAATTTTGGACTAGGTTGAGTAAAAAAAAATTCCAACTCAACTAGCACTAATAGTAGACAATCTCCGAATTATTTTTGTAGTACCTTTATCAAGAGCCTTTATATATAAGGCCTCTCCGTTTTTTGAGCTTGGCACCATGACCACATTCATGGAAAATGCTGAGCCAGACCATCATCAAAATCCTGTCAGCAGGCTAACATAAGTATGGTATATCAATTTACAGTTTAACTTAAGAGCAGAAGCTTCTTGCAATCTAAACTATAATCCGTCTCAGAAGTAATGATCATATGTGTATTTACTAGAAAATGGCCCAAGTCCAGCCCGGCACGGTCCGTTCTGGTCCGATCCAAAATCTACCGTGCCGTGGGTCATATGTCAGATTAAGCTCAAACTTTTATCCTAAGGTCCGGTCCGGTCCGGTCCTACCCGCTATAGTGCATGGACCTAAGAGACCCAATCTGACCCAGGTCATGAAGCCGGCCGAGTCTACTTGACAGCTCTAATTCCAACAATCAGTTTGCCCAGCCACCCCAGACTATCAGCAACATACATTAGCACCCAACACGGTTACGTAACCTAAGAAAATATATGAAAAAGGAAATATGCTAGCTACTTTGTCATGCAATCATGCAATAAGAAACTATTCTACTTCAAAAATATGTTAGTTGTAAACATCCGGTTTGCACTAACTCCTTGTAAAAGCATCATTAATGATGCTCATTTTCTGTCCCAATTTCTAATTCAAAATTTTGAAACTCATTTGGTTAAATAAGTAAGTTTTATTTTTACTATTTTTAATTTCTAGATTTTTTTTGTGCCATCTCATCCATAGAAACTAAGGCTTGAACCTCCTAATTTCTACATTCTATATTGTAGAAATTTATTTTGTAGAATAGTAAGTCATAACTTGAACTCAACTTTCTAGATTCTAACTTTTACATTATTATTTTTCCGCATCAATATTTTACCACACAATATTTGGGACCGGAGCTCACTTTATTATTTTCTACTATTTTCGTACAAATTCAACTCATTCTACATTTACTTTTTTTTTTAATTTAGACCTCAAGTTGCATTCTAGAGTTCCAACTACTAACTACTAATGATGCTCTAACCAGTGTTTTAAAAATCGGACCGAAAATCAACCCGACTAAAGCGCTGGATCAGGTCAAATCGGTTCAACCAGTTGGTTCAACAAGTGGTTCACCCACTGAGTTAATCTAAGTGGTCCAAGTTTAATTTCTTATGTACACTGATTTTTACAAAAATATTTATTTATAATTGAATTTTGATAAATAAAAAAATAGTAAATCAACACTGAACTAGACCGAAAAAAATATCGATTCACGAATCAACTGATTGAACTGGCCGGTGCGGTCCGATTTTTAAAACACTGGCTCTAACATATCATATGGCTCGGTCGGCGGCCAGAGGTATTGGTGGTTATAATTACCATGATAGGGAGAATCGCATGTATGTCTTTTTTTTTGTTGCAACTTAAAAAAATGTTTGACATTATCATATCATGGGAAGTGTTGTAGTCAGAAGTCGTTTTTTTTCTAGAACTAGGAGGAAGAAGATAATTTTTTTTTTTATTGATAATAAAAGATGAGCGAACAATCTGAAAGGAATTGTACTAGCAACAAATACAAAGTCAGAAATGGTTACTACAAATCTTTAAGAATTGAATTATATTGATTATGCTCAATCAATAGCAGTAGATACTTATTCTTGGCAGTTACATACTACAACATTTTTTTTTAGCAAGCACAACTAAATATAAAAAAAATACAAGAGATCAACATTAATCTTTAAGAATTATCAACATTACTGATTAAAATCAATCTTCAGGAATAATCGCAACAGTTTTCAAGGATGATCAATATCAGTCTTCAGGTAACATGTTGACACAAATTTATGAAAAAATATAAATGTAGATGGACGTTACCAAAACTTTGATTTAAAAAATGCAGTAGAAAAAAGATCACAATCGAAGGGGAAAAAAAATTGAATCAACGTCTATACGACTTCATGATGTGAAAATATCTAGAGGAATTACCATCCCAATGTCGGTACCTCGTCAACAGGGACGGAGCCAGGATGAAATGGTGAGGGGGACAAAGAACATAAACATGTATTCTCATATAATCAATTATTAACTAGTAGTCAGATGTATGAACTACTACATAAAGCCCAAAAGGTCATATGGAGAAGAAGACCTAGCTCATAGGTCTGTAATTCAAGCTAGCTCATCAAATAAAAGACAAGACTCGTAGTAATGAGAGGGACTACCAATCTTGAGGAAGGAGAAAAGAAATAGGCACATGAACTGCTAAATTGAATAAGTTCTACCAAATGATTGTGACAAATGCCTACATCATGTTACTAGAGGATTCTTGCGTAACCGAGTCGATAATTAAACCAATTGGCAATAATCAAGCTACACTTTCAATTGAAACATGCATGTTAAGCTTACCATTATCCATAAGATTTATCGCTATAGTGTTCTGTGTTCTGTCAGGTTGACAACCATAATGATTTTGATTCTGATAATGAACGGACGGTGATGACTACGACATCGACATTTGTATAGCCTTAAGAAGCTCTGTATGAAAATATATAGAAAGAAAAATTGAGAATTTGATGACCTGTAAAATGTTCAGGTTAAGATTTAATTATTTATAAAATACTTTTTAGGTCAAATTAATTATTAAAAATATCTAATAAATTTAAAATAAATAAAAATACAAAAAATTTATGTGTTGTCATGGTTTTTGCAATAGTTTTTGGAAGCTGTATTTTAATTATTACTTAACTTTATTTAATTATTTTAATTACTAAAAATTACCAAAAAAAGTTAAAAAAATATTTTAGGTGATTATAGACTATTTCTAAGGATTTGCCGTTGATTATCATCCCAAATTACCTAAGTTATTCTTCTCTTTATTGGTGTTTTAACTAGGATTGTCTGGTAGTAAATGCTGCACTAGTACTTGATATCCCAGTCTACTATGTTCTAGAGATCGACTAAGTGGTCTATATTCTTATCAAATGATATATAACTATTCGTTATGAAGGCTAAGCTTTAGCAGATTTTTTGATGGCGCTACCTGTTTCCAGATAAAAAAAAAAATGTTTCTGATGACCTCCCCAGTGAGGAGGTCCTCATGACAGAGACCCCTCATCACTGGGAGAAGTTGGAAATAATTATTTTATAAATATTTTAATAGTTGTGTCTCTTTGGTAGGATGTGTCATTTTTAATCATTATGTCTATTAATTTTTTTTGTCTCTTCATCTTTATAAAAGAATCAAATGAGTGTTTGATTAAATCAATTCAAACAATTCAATCACTCATTCATACATTCGAATAAGTTCAAGAGAGAGAGACTACCTATATTGTTTTGTCAAGTTTATTGTATCCTGAAAGATTAACGTCATTAAACCGTAAGTATTTGTGCGGGACAAATATTATCTTAAGAACGTTGAATCAAATTCAAGTTTCGGTCTCGATATCGTTTATTTACATTTTATTCTTAGTTTCTGGAATACAAAATTGGAATTTTTACTAACAAGAGATGTATTTAGATAGGACATGTTAGAATCCGGTGATGGTGCTGTCTTGCCCTAATATGTTGTCAACAACAAACATTGGCTAATATGCGAACGCTAATGTTGATTTCAAGCCTGGATCCTCAGCGCAAGACATGACAATAGTCGAGAAGAGCAAAGTACTATTTGGTATTACAATAATCCCACATTTGATGCATACACGATCGTCTCCTCTTTTTATTTATTTTTTCCTGTCTCACAATATCCAAACCCTTGTCAAATTTTTAAGGTTTCACGCATTGACGGTCTGTTCGGACTGGACTTGGTTCAGATGGCTCGAAACTCTCAGTGCCAGGCTCTGCTTAGCCGCAGGCGAGACTCCGTGCTCGCCGATTATGGATTCCAGGATCGCCACGGTCAGCGGCCGGTTCTCGATCACAGCAACTCCAGCCTCAGGGATCGACTCGTCCTTCGAGAACGCAATCTGAATTTTATACAAAAGTAAACAACTATACAAAAAAAAAAAATTTATATTTCTTTTTCGTGCTGTAGAATTTGACAAAATATTAGAGCAAGTCGATTAAGTACCGTGAGCGAACCAGTGGCGGAATGATGGAAGAGGATGGAGGATCCCGGAGGGAAGCTCTCGGGTTCGAGGACTTGTTTGAAATTTTCGACGGCTGCGGCTTCAGCGTCGGTGTAGATGCCAATGGCCTTCCAGTGAGCGACACAGTTCTCACAAACCTTCTCGACGTACTGCTTGCCGGACAGAGGGAGGATCATAGTCACTTTGGTGAATTTGTCAAACGATCCTGAGTCACAACCAACGACTAAATATAAGCTACAGCGGGGATTGCCATTTTACAGCTGGATATTTTGCCATTTTATTTTGAGATGATTTGATGACGTAGATTTTAATATGGTATCAATCGGAAAATTTATTGATAATTTGAGATAATATGCATCTAAAACTTATCTATTTGGAAGTAACCGTGCTTTATGGCTTGCACAGCATTTCAAATGTACTCGTGCGAGCCGGCAAAAGAGGCCGAGGCAACCAGAGGATGGAACAAAAGTGGAGAGGGGACAGAAGGATGAGAGAGGAAGGCTGCTCACGCGAGTACACGAGTACTACTTGAGCTATATATATATATATTTTTTCGAAGTTGCTATATTATAATAGATTTTTATTTTGAGACATTCTATAGAGTGCAAAAGGGCCAGGTTTTAGGTGTGGCTTGTACCTACACACGACTACAGAGGCACTGACATGTGGATCCGATAAACAATAAAATATGCAATATATGTAAAGTAGTTTATCCGAGATATCAGTGGCTAGTCATAATTTATGTATAGTTTTTTGAGGGATGGTCGAATAAATTCTAAAAAATTCCTTCGCATCTCTATTTTTCTTCCACGTTTTGAAAATTTTGTTTTAGTGGAGACAACATAATTTTTCTCCTTCATTTTTTTTTTCTTCGCTTTCCAAACTCCCTTACCTTTCATTTTTTTTCATTTTTTTTCAACTTTTTCGACAATATGTTAGTATCCATTTAGCAGGAGAGAAGAGTTGGTAAGATAGAAAAGTTGGTAAAAAAGAAAAAAAAAAAAAAAAAAATTGAAAAAAAATGATACATTTTCTCATATTTGATATAGAAAAAAAGAATGAAAAGAAGAAAAAGTGAAAAGTCTCGCTTAATCTTAGAAATTCAATTCCTAAAAAAAAGACAAAAAAAAAGTGAACACTTATTATAATTTATAATTATACCACGTAGAGATTATATTATTTTTACACAAAGAGAAAAACTGGTCTTTTTTTTCATGTATATGTCTACTTTTTTTCTTCAACCAATTTTTCTCTCTTTCCTAGCAAGGAGAGTGTGCATGAGTCACTCACCAATTGGGTTATGATGAAACGAAACTTGTCCAGAAAAACTCTTACCATCGGGTTTGGATGACCGCTGACGTGTCTATATGGGCTGATTTAGTTTCATGAACGCGAAATTTTTTTTTAGTTACACTCCATTTGTTTTATCATAATTTAATGTGCATATCATATAAAAAAAAAAAAAAATTGGAGTTGCACCCCACTTATTTTACCATAATACATGAAATCATCAACTTTTAACGAAAATACGGAAAATTTCACTGACAGCATAAAAGTTTAACATATTTATAAAAAAAGCAACAAAGTTTTAAAATTTACACTAAAAGCATTAAAACGTCCTTCCAAAGGGCGTTTTACGCTTTTCCGTCGTAAAATTTTAACGACGTTAACGGAGCAGGAAAAAGAAAAAAAAATATAAATAAAATAATACAAAACGCCCTTTGGAAGGGCGTTTTGCATTTTTTAATATTTTTTAATATTTTATACTCTCTCCTCTCTCCTCTCTCCTGTCTCTTTTTATTATATTTATTAATATTTTTTTTACTCTCTCACTCATCTGAGAAAAAAAAAAAAATAATAAAGCAAAAACGCCCTTTGGAAGGGCGTTTTGCATTTTTTAATATTTTTTTTATGAATTTTATATCATTCCCGGCCTCTCTTACTTTCCGAAAAATAAAAAAAATATTATTAAAGCGTAAAACGCCCTTAGGAAGGGCGTTTTTCCTAGAAAAAACGCCCTTCCTAAGGGCGTTTTTCATTTTAATAATATTTTTTTTATTTCGGTCCCCCCGCCCTCTGAAGACTCTCCTCTCTCCTCTCTCTCTCTCTCCCTATTCCTCTCTCCTCTCTCTCTCTCTCCCTCTCCCTATTCCTCTCTCCGCTGTCTCTCGGAGGAGGCCGTACTTCTCCGGCTTCAACCGCCTCCTCTCCGCCAGCGGCGTCGCCGGCGAACTCGCCTCCCGCTCCTCCCTCACCCTCCTCGCCGTCCCCGACTCCTCCCTCCTCCGCTCGGACCTCATCCGCTCCTCCGCCGCCGACCTCGCCGACGTCCTTCGCTACCACGTCCTCCTCCAGTACCTCTCCTGGCCCGACCTCCGCCGCCTCCCTCCCGCCGGAAAGCTCGTCGCCACCCTCTACCAGACCACCGGCCGCGCCTCCGCCGATCTCGGCGCTGTCAACCTCACCCGCGACGCCGCCACCGGCCGCGTCGCCGCCAACTCGAACTCCACCGTCCTCTCCCAGATCAAGACCCTCCCCTACAACATCACCATCCTCTCCCTCGACTCCCTCCTCGTCCCCTACGGCTTCGACCTCTCGGCCTCCTCCGAGTCCCATCCGCAGCAGCAACCCCTAAAATGAGGAGAGAGGAGAGAGGAGATAGGAGAGAGGAGAGAGGAGATGGCAGAGAAATTAAATATTAATAAATATAATAAAAAGAGACAGGAGAGAGGAGAGAGGAGAGAGTATAAAATATTAAAAAATATTAAAAAATGCAAAACGCCCTTCCAAAGGGCGTTTTGTATTATTTTATTTATATATATTTTTTTTTTTCCTGCTCCGTTAACGTCGTTAAAATTTTACGACGGAAAAGCGTAAAACGCCCTTTGGAAGGGCGTTTTAATGCTTTTAGTGTAAATTTTAAAACTTTGTTGCTTTTTTTATAAATATGTTAAACTTTTATGCTGTCAGTGAAATTTTCCGACGAAAATATTCAATGACTAACAGTCAACTCCTTTGACCCCCACGTGGACACTTTTAAGACCAAAATATCATTTCCATGTTATGTAAACTAATTATAATTAACTACTATTATAATATACTATTCCACTTTTTATTTTTCTATCAGATAAAGTGCAAAAAAAAATTCCCATAATTTATCTCGTTAGCAAATTAAGACCCCCTAAATTTTTTGCGCGAAATAGTCCCTCCCGTTCATGTTTTGTTAAAAAAATATAATTTTTAAAAAAAAAAGACGAAAACCCTAAACTACCCTTCCCCTCCCTTCCTTCATCACAAAACCTCCCCCCCCCCCCCCCCCTCTCTTCCTCGTCCTCCTCCCCTACCGTGCTTACTTCTCCTCCCCGAGTCGTCGGGCGAGGAGAGGGGGTGAGGGGAGAAGAGGGGGGTGGCAGGTAAGGGCGCGAGGAGGAGGAGGCAGATTGGGACGAAAAATGAGGGAGGTGAGACGCGGGAAGGAGAGGGGGGTGGCGAGGAGGGTGGCGAGGAGGACGAGCTGGAGGAGGAGGGTTAGAAAGAGGAAGGAGGTTCTGTGATGGAGGAAGGGAGAGAGGGTTAGAATTAGGGTTAAGATTAGGAAGGAATATATTAGCCATTTCACATCTGGGTGCAAAATATACCAAATATAAAATACGATATTTTTTTTAATTCAAGGGATCTTTAATTACAAAAACGCAAATATAAGAAGAAAAAAAATTTGCACTTTATCATTTTTATATCTCAACCAAACGTATTTCTCTACTTTTCTCTTTTCCGTTTCCACCTCTCTGTCCCGGAAGCAGATTTACTGTCCCAAAATTATTTTGTCTCCATCCTATTACATATGGGCCTCCATCTCCATATATATCCTACCAAACTGTTGTCTGGACCCGCATGTCATAGTGTCGGGACAGGATATGACAGAATAATTTTGGAACATCAGATCTGCTCTGATCTCAACCAAACATACTTGTTTCTAGATGAATTCTTGTATAAAATTCATCATTTTTGTACAAATATAAATCTTCACACTTACGGTTTACCCAGCAGAGTGCAAACCTTGAGAAATATTTGTTTGAATAAGATGATATCGACTTTAGAGAGTGAGATAAATTCATACATACCCATGGTAATATCTCTGAAGAACTCGACGGATGCCACGAGTTCCTCCGGCGTCTTGCCCTTCCATTTGGCGGAGAGCGCCTCGGTCGCGGCCCCTTCCTCCAAATACACTCCGATCGCGGTGAAGCGCACGAAGTTGCCGCCGATATCCATCCCCCTCACGCCTGCAGTATCATCGATTCCAATTCAGAAAGCAATATTATCATCAATCGAACACGAATTAGGAGAGAGAGAGAGAGAGAGAGAAAGGGGAGGGGGGGGGCATTGCTCTCACCGGCGCCGCCGAGGAAATGTTTCTTGGAGCATCCCGGCGGTGTGACGACGGGATGGAAGAGGACTCCGTCCACTTCAAGTTCCGTTACTGGCACAGGTGACACTTCCCCCATTTTTGATCAACGAACGAACGAAGCAGTGATGGTGTGAAGAGAGTTGAACAAAATGTTGGTGTATTTGTAGAGAGGAGAGGGGAGTGGTACTGGATCTGTCCGCGTCTACCCGCATACTTGTATTGACCCTGGATATGTGTACAATTAACCAAAATGCCACCACCACTTATTCTTGTGTGATTTAATATAATAAGGATTTATTGTGCTTCTATTATTCTAATCATAAATAAATTATTCCGAAATTGATTGCACATCCACCTACGTATCTTGTATATGAATTTCAAGCCTGATTTCCCACGCCAAATCTTTGACAGCAAACAACACTGAGGGATCGGTTTTGTACTTTTAGAAATTCATATTCCACATAAAAGAATTCAACATTTTTTTACTAGCTAGGATAAGTTGAAAATATGAAAAATGATTATTAGTTTATTTAGTTTTTTATAAATACTTTTTCATATTTTTGTTCGGTACAGAAGTTGAACTTTTGAAAGTAAAATGAAGATGTTATTGTCCAAACAAATTATCAAATAATATTTTTAGGAAAACAAAAATATTTTCAAGGGGACTTGGAAATTACTTTCCCACAACAATGGGGAATATAAAATCTCTTATATTCTCCTTTGATTTTCAATTCTAGACATACAAAATATGAATAAGGAATCTAAAAATTATTTTCAGGCCTCCAAAACTTGAACCAAATAGCCACCTAATAGTTGACATTACCATGTGCCTTCTTTAATTAAATTATTTATTTATTTATTTATTTATTTTTATAAGTTTACATGGTATTATTTAATTTAGGCTAAATTTGACCGTCGTCGTAGGATATCAAGTTGAAAAACTAGAATAGATAAGAGTATCAAGTTAAAATTTAGTCTTTAATTTAAATATTTTGTATATAAACATAAACAAGAGAGAGTGAGATAACAACAACCTAACCCTCGCTCAAACAAAATTTAAAGAAAAGTGAGTTATGTGTGTGTGTGTTGGGTGGGTGGGTGGATGGGTGGGTGGGTGGGTTCGATAATTTTGAAAGGGTCCTTCCCTTCTACCTCGAACACCAACAATTCAATTCAATGCATGTTATGTTATGTTGGTTAAATTTCTTAATAATACAAATAGGAAGATGTAAAATTAAAGACAAAAAATAGTAGAGGATTCAAGGCACGTTACACGCTGTCCTTAGAATAGAATTTCGTTCACGAACAATGCAGTGTGTTCCTGACGATCTATCTCCGAGATACAACGAATCCTTCGATTCACTTCACCGTGCACCCGATGGCGAATCCCACGAACGATCACAATCTTGTCCGAAGAAGAGAGATTGGACGGAGGAATTTTTTGAGGAATTAAGGTTCTGGTGTTTTCCTTCTTTTTTTTCGTCTCTGTACGATTGTTGTTTCGTTCCGAACAGAGAGCGGAAGAAAGAGAAGGAAAAATTGATTTTTATTTTTCAGATCTCAGGATCGTGTCCTGAATATATATCTCACGTAACCTTTCCCACTCTTTCCGTAAGGGGATTACGTGAGAAAAGTTCCGCGGAAGACCAGCAACCCACCAGACCAAATCAACGGAAATAAAAAATAAAATAAAATAAGTTATAAAATTATCTTTGTACCTGTGTCCGTTCCGCATAAAAACGGAAGAACAGTGCTAAGTGCGCGACTAATAAACGCTAAAAACGCGGATTAAATCGTGCACCCGCTCGCGGGTTGGATGAGATTTAGCCTATCCCCTATAAAGCCAACTTATCCACTAAGAGAGGTAAAGCAATATATGGAAAGGAGAATGACTTCTCCTTTTCTATGTAGAAATAAAAAAAAAGAGTTATTTTTGTTGAATCATATGATAAACAATTCTAACATGTTATGTCCTACATTTGATTCATTTGACGGACATTAGAAATGTGAGTTTGGTTGGGACCGTAGTATGCAAGATCGGCATGAGTTCATGGAATCAAAGACAAACTTCCAAATATATATATATATATATATATATATATATATATATATATATATATATATATATATATTTGTTGAATGCAAAATAAAATATAGAGACTACTGGGGTTCTCTTGTATCGTTGTGAAGTTTTAGCAATATTATAAATTTGTTTTTTTTTTCCTTGCGTTAATTGTATCTTATTCAATCTTTTCTTGCAAGAGTCATTTGTCTGTTCGGCGTTGATGTCGAATGTATCGTCACGAATGTTATTTCTATAAAATAGTTTTCACATCTTATTCCCATTAGAATAAGATGTGAAAACTATTTTATAGAAATAACATTCGTGACGATACATTCGACATCAACGCCGAACAGACAAATGACTCTTGCAAGAAAAGACTTGACACTAAGATCCAATTAACGGGAAGGCTAAAAAAAAAAGTCGAGAATTGATTGGATTTAGTTCGGAGCCAAAACAGAAAAATGCAGCAAAACCGATAATGC
Organism: Iris macrosiphon; assembly: GCA_036927795.1. NCBI lineage: Eukaryota > Viridiplantae > Streptophyta > Magnoliopsida > Asparagales > Iridaceae > Iris > Iris macrosiphon. The sequence goes on along the minus strand of JAYESA010000009.1, from coordinate 40,260,321 downwards.
ATGTGACATACTGATCTTCCAAATTCAGAGCTGGAATTGGGACATGTATACAACATTGCAAGCTACTTTTTTCAGGAGCAAACTGAGTGGCATACAAGCTGGTATATTGTAGTAGTATACCGATGATATACATGTTATGTGCAACTAAGCGAAAGTTGAGTTATTTAGACCCGTTTTAATCAAGTTTCGACTGTTCATAATGTCTTATGTATTATGAGACTTTAGGAGCATCATATATTAGATATTTATATCATAATTGGAGATATACAACCTACGACGTGATTATACAAAGATTTGCAACTTTTATAGGAGGGAGAAAGAGATTCAAGGAGAGTTCGCTGTTGATTTGGCTTTCAAAAAGATCAATACGGGTACATCTTCAAGGTAACTCATATTTTCTCGATTATAATTTATTTACATTCATTGAGTAGCTATTGTTGATTTTGAATCCGTGGAGTCGGTATATTCATTTATTTCATTAGTGAAACTTTTTTTCTTGGATATTTCGATCATCCGGTATTTTTTTCTGCTTTGAATTTTCACGTAAGAATTCTTATATTTACATCAACGATTGTGCATTTGCATGATACTTCTCTCTTTTCTTTCCCACAAATATATATTTAAAAATTTTGTTTAAAAACTAAATTATAAATTTAATTTTTTAAAAATATCATTTTTTTTGGGTAAATCTTAATTTAAATATATTTAAATATTTAAAGTATTTTTGCAACATTATCATAAAAAAAAAAAATTCTTGAATTTAATAAAGAAAAAAAAATCAAATAAACCGATAATTTTTTATCCAATTAAGAAAAAAAAATTATGAAGATTTCATTCAGAGGGATAACTCGCCAACTGAGTTGGCGGTGGAGGGGTGAAATGTGGGCCCGCCAACTGAGTTTACGGTTAAGGGTTGGAACCGCCAACTAAGTTGACGTGAGATGAGAAATGTGTTGGATTTTGTTTTGTTTTGATTTTTTTGTTGTTGAAAACATAATAACAAATTATTTATTAGTAATATTACAAAACAATATAATAAAGATAATAATAAAAATTAAAATTAAACATTTACTATTATAATACGATTTAGAAACTCCTAAAAATGAGCCGTCTAAATCGTTTGTATATCATCAATTCTTAATACAAAAATTAAAATATTTATCTACGATTTTCTCATACGTACTAGTATATTCACATGAAAATATATTTAAAATATACGTTTAGGTGGTAACACAAAATATTGAAATACTAGTAAATTCTCCTAAACATAATAAATGGTAAAAATATATTTAAAATATACTAAAAATCATGCTAACATGAAAAAAAAAATATTATCGTTATTTTTTTTGTAAATAGATAATAACAAATTATTTATTAGTAATATAAAAAATATAACATTGATAATAATAAATCAAATATATTTATTTAAATATATAATATCTACTATTGTAAATACAACTTAGAATTTTGAGCCGTCTAAATCGAAATATATCATCAATTGTTAGTATAATAAAAAACAATTTAACTACGATTTTCTTCGTAACTAATTAAGAAAAAAAACTCTCGATAATTTATATCAAATAATAATTAACAAATTACCGTGAGAATATTTTTTTATATAAATATTTGTTTGAACTTTGTTAATTCATATCAAAAAACAGTCTCATGATAATTTGTTAATTATTATTTGATATACATATATTTTTGAAATTTTGATATGTATTTAATTAGTTAATATCTTGTAGTTAGTTTAAATATAATTTAAAATTTGAATATGTTTTAGGATTTATTATATGTTTAGGTTGTTTTAAATTTTTTTTCTCAACCACTTACGAAGAAAACCGTAGTTAATTTAAAAAAAATTATATTAAGAATTGATGATATATATATATATATATATATATATATATATATATATATATATATATATATATATATATATATATATATATATATATATATATATATATATCACACACACACACACGATTTAGACTACTAATTTTTAGCCGTAAGTTGTATTTAAAATCGTAGTTAATTTTAAAAAAAAATTATATTAAGACAATTTAGACGGTTAGTTTTGAACCGTTTCTAAGTTGTATTTACAAGATTATATATTTAAATAAATATTATTGATTTATTTTTATCCATGTTATATATTTTTTTTTTGATATTACTAATAGATAATTTGTTATTATCTATTCACACTAAAAAAAATCAAAACCAAACAAATGAACTTAAAAAATCAAAAAAATAAACGAAAAACACAATTTCCTCCAAAAACACCATTTTTAGTATATTTTAAATATTTTTTACGATTTATTATGTTTAGGAGAATTTACTAGTATTTAAATATTTTGAGTTATCACCTAAACATATATTTTAAATATCTTTTCATGCAACACACATGAATCTACTAGTACGTACGAAGAAATCCGTAGGTAATTTTTTTTAAATTTTTATATTAAGAATTGATAATATACAAACAATTTAGACAGTTCAATTTTTAGGAGTTCATAGGAGTTCATAAACCTTACTATAATAGTAGAGATTAAATTTTAAAATAAATATTTTTAATTTATTATTATCTAATTGTGATATTACTAATAAATAATTTGTTATTATCTATTCAACAAAAAAAATTCAAACGAAAACAAAACCCAACCGTGCGGGACCCATTTGTCATCTCACCTCAACTAAGTTACGGTTCCAGCCCTCAACCGCAAACTCAACTTTTCGTCCCTTTAAGGCCAACTCAGTTGACAAGTTATCCCTCTGAATAGAATTTTAATTACAAAATTTTCTCAGTCGTAATTGGATAAAAGTTTATTTTTTTATTTAAAAATTTCTGTTTAATAAATAGAAGATTAATGATGTATTTTAAAGATGGGTTTATTTTATTAATTTTGCTTCTTCTCTTGCCAAATGCTCTCACAAAACTTAGGTCCTTGGCAGGTTAGTAATTTTATGCGGGCTATATGAGCAAATAGTGGGGTTGTTGGGAAACGGTGGTTAGGTGGGCACGTGAACGAATGGATAGAAAGGCATATACGTCAGATATTGTAAAGGGAGAGCACTATCATCATGTCCCTTTTATCTTTTGCATTTTGAAAAAAAAAAGAAAAAAAGAAGAAGAAAAAGTAAAATATTGTAGAACAGAGTGATGGCTTATGTTGACCTTCAATATTTGAATGGAAGATTGTAAATTAACAGTATCTTCAATATACTAAGTTTACTCACGCCAAAGATTGAGAGCCAATTTAAAGTATTTACAAGCTATGCTCCCTAAGTAGTTTGAATGGTAGATGGGAAGATGATTTCATGAGTAGGGGGACGAGACAACCAACTAACCTTCCGGGGGTCCCAATCAATAAGTC